>VZSF01006744.1:44073-57897 GCA_013398295.1 Chionis minor | reverse complement strand
ATTTCAGCAGTTAGAAGAGGCCTAGTTAGAAAGTAGAGTTACTGAACAAAATTGGTCGTGTTTCACTCAAACCAGAACGTATGATTAACATGCTTTATTGGCAAAAAATCCATCATTCAGTGTTAAAGCTTGCATCTACAATTATTGACAGCAGAATGGAAAAGGGTTAGTACAAACCCTAGTGCATTTGGTTCTTTGAGCAACAAGATCAACTGTTAAGTAGATTTTTAACGCCATATTGGCAAGCAATCAGTGTCTGCTTCTAAGTACTTTCTTTCGCTTTCCCTAATGTCTTGACAAACTAATCTACAGCATTATATTTTTAAAATGTTATTTGCAAAAGAAGAGCATACTGTACCTAAGAGGACAAAAAGCTGGCATTGTCATTTTAGAGAATATTTGAAGAAATATCCACATGAAGCTGTTAAAAAATTTGTGAGTGACACTTCCCTTTGGACAGACAGCAAGTTTTCTAGCAATTTGTCTCTTGTACAACTATTAAGCACAATGAGTGATTATTTTTCCCTTCTTTTTTTAGAGCAGATTCTACTTTCCTTGGTTCACTTCAACACATTTTTCTTTGGAAAGCTGTTTCAGTGGATTGGTTACATATCAAAATACTGTCTTCTATGTAATTGCATGAGTCAGCCTGACACTACTTGATTGATCAAGACTTGGACCTATGAAAAGTAAAACATATAGCCTATATCCCAACAAAAATATGTGGATAAATACAAACTTAGAATTAATAGTGGCTAGAAATAGAAGTTTGGGTTTGTCTTGTTGCTTGGTTTTAAATTTAGCTGACTATAATGCAGATAAAAATGCAAATATTTTAAAGCTTTAGTTATGCATTGTTACATAGCATCAGTATTTCCTAATGAACAACATAATCCCTACCATGTTTACAAACTAAAGGCAAATAAAAAGAAACTAGTTAAAGGGGTATGTTTATGTTTAATAGCTAGCCTAATGCAAAAAATATCTTGAACTCTTAAAACAGCTGAGTAGCTATGTAGCTATGTAGCATGTACAACATACCACATATTTTTTTCCTCTGAAAATATTCTCACTTACATCTAATTTTAAAATACAGGACTAAAATTTCTGCAGTATTTTATTGATTAATTATTTAGAACTGTTTCTAATATTCCATGCTAATTCCAATATTATACTTTCCTTTCCTAAAATTCTGTTTCATACGTAAATTAATCAGTCTTAGAAACAACAATAGAGTTTCATTAATGAATTATTTTCCCCTAACTTTTCAGACAGAAATTGTATAGAACTGAGTCAAGACTGCCACTTCTTCAATAATATTTTCATTCTGTATCTATGGTCTTGAGGCAAGTTTTATCAGGCAAGTATCAATTCTGTGCTCAGCAGAATAAACCATTCCAAATTTTTTAAATCAATTTTAATCTGTTCTCTGGAAAATTAACTTAGCATTGTCCTATCTAGGTGACATAATGTAATATTCTTTGCTTAGGATTATGTCAGAGAGGAAACTGTGGACATACGTAAAAACCTTCATAGACACTATTTTATACAGTTCTTGCTCCTGGGTTCTACTTAGTGTTTCTCTTTCCTTTCTTCCCAAGCTGTGATTTAATATTCCTTCATTTTCTTAGAAAATTAATACAAGTTTATTTAGCAGTGCTTGGAAGTGTTGAAGGTGTTTACTATGTATTTATTAACTACAAGTATTATCTTTGTGGGTATAAACACATATGCATACATACATAACGGCAAAGTTAAGGAAATTTATTTTAAAACCATTGAGTTAACATTATATATATCAGTTATGTCTATGTGACAATTTTATAGGGGTTGACAAGGGAAGTAAGAAAAAATCCTAAACTGCATGGTATGTTGGGGGAAGGAGACGATGTACAAATGTTATTTGAAATTACACCAGGCTTCCCAGATCCCGTGCATTCTCAGAAGAGGAAACACTTTGTAACATGTAAGAGAAGTCCTTGCGTATTCTGACACAAAATAGTGTAATAGTTGCAGTGTATAAAGAGCCGATAGCGCAGCGGAAGATTAGCTCATTCACGGCCTCACTACAGATACCCCATCCACAACATTGTTTTAAATCTATGTTGTACAGCGATGAGGAGCACAACTACTGTAAGAGTACCCATAACAACTCTGTGCTAATGGAAAACTGCCCTTAAGCTGTTTTTGCACGAGCCAGTTAAACTGCCCAGTGCTACTAGGTCTTAGCTGTACACAATCTTTTGTCTTCCCTGTGTGATGTTAATCTGAGTGATTTTAGACAGATGCCGGGCCATCTCACTTAGCCTTAAAGGGCCCACTTTGTGAGCTGGATCTCAGGAGCTGCCTGTATTTCCTGATCCATTGTAGTCTCCCTAGTCCAGGACTGGCAAACTTCTGTGAAGAATCCTGATGACCAGCTGGAGGATTATCTACCTAAAAGGGAGGCTGACCTCCGCTCTTGGCTGTTCAGTGTTAAGTGACTATTTGTCGGATGGCCTAAAATCAAATCTTTTTCTGGATTTGAGTTATTCGTAGGTTTTAATAACATTTCAATGGCCAACGGCTAGGAATTATTCTATAAATGAAATACTTAAAGTGTTGGTTAAAAAAAAGAAAAAGGCAAAAAGAAAACCGTTCTTTTCAAACACATATCAGGAGAGGTTTAAATATCTGAAAGTGTGATGGAAAATCCATCAGAACTTGATGAAAATAAAATCTCAGTCTTCTTTTCACATTATTTCTTTCTTCCTTTATTCTATCTGTTTCTCTTTGCAGTTCTATTCTTAATTAATATGTCAGTAATACCATTTACAACTGACAAGCATTATGAATGGACAAACTAGATTTTAAAAACAGCTGATGACAAAGACTTAAGGGAGGGCATCTTGTTGACAGTTTTTTTGCAATCAACCATTTTCTTTGTTATTTGCTATGACTTGTTACCTAGATTTAGAATATGTTTACTAAGGTATAAATTTACTATTGTTATAAGCTTTTCACGAGGATAAACAACCACACTGTATTCATGGGGGGGAGGAAAAAACCCCAAAACCACAAAACACCAAAATTCTGCTAATTGTAATGTTACAAACCATGATTGGACTCACTTGAGAATCTCACATCACACATGAACAAATACCAGCCGAAGTTACACACAGTAGCTAAAGACTGCATCCTCACTGCAATTCATCAATCTTTTCATGACAATCTTTGACAGAATGCATCCTCAACTTAGCTGTGAACAAAAGTCATAATAACAGTGATTGCCTGAAAATTAGCAGCTAACACACTGGATCATAAAATGTTTTGTCTGAGCATTGGAACAGATGCCAAAAGAGACTGTGGAACTTTGGGGATTTTGAAAACTTTGATAGACAGGACCCTTAGCAGCCTGATGTCACTTTGGTATTGGCCCTGCTTTGAGCAGGGAAATGAAATATAAAATCTCCAGAGTTTTCTTCTGAACCATATTATCCTACTGTTTTGTATATATATTCTGTGTGCTGGAACCCCACCACCAACAGTTATGACAAGATGCAGGAGGATTAATGTGTCATAAACATCTTTGGAGTGCAGGGTTTTAAATAGCAGGCTTAAAGACATCCCTTCATTGGGTGAAAACAAGCCACAAAAGTGTTCTGAAACTGTCAAACATTTGACTCTTGCTTGGGTACATATATTATTATTGGGTACTGGTTGTTAGCATTGTACTTCTTGGCAAGGACAGAAAAACAGTGGCCTGAGGCATGAGGAATCCCTAGTTTCTGCTGTGAAAAAAAAGACAAAAAAAAAAGAAAAAAAAAGAGGATAGGTTTTGTTGCTGGAGACTAAGCGTTACTTTACAGATGATGACATCAACAAATATTTTCAAAATTAAAGCAGATAGGAATCTTTTATACTTAGTAAGACAGAATTCTGCTCAGTGCATAGTTTGCCTTGACTAGTAACTGAGTTTTCTGTAAGCAGTTATAATCGAGCAAAACAAAACCGTCTGCATCCATAGCACTCTACTGTTTCTGTTACAGCTACTAACACTAATTCTAAAGAATGAGCTTCAGATATTCGCAAATATGTAAAGCATAGAGGTGGTGTCTCAAAGGAAATGGCAGTGAACTCTCTGAAAATTAGGTGCTCTGATATTCCATCAGGAGTTATGCTAGCTAGTGCTTTTTCAGTGTACAGTTCTGTTCACATACAAACACAGATAATTTCACTCGCATAATTCAAAATCTCTGTGGTAAGTTAGTAGAAAGCAGGAATGGGAAAATATGAAGAGTGAAATGATAAGTACCTAAACAAAAGAGGTCTAGAAAAGAGCTAAGGTCTTTTGAGCTCTCATAACAACATTCAAATACAATATAATATTTTAGAAATAGGATCTCAAATGCACATTTATTGCACAGTTTTAAAAACTATTTCATAAAACTAAAAAAAAGGTTCCAAAAAGGAGAGGGAGCAAAAAAACCTACCCAGCAAAATCTTTTTTATTTTAGGAGATAAAAGGATCAGGTGGCTGATTGATTGTGCAACCTTATATAACTGACAAATTCCGTCTAAGACCACAAAGCCTCCAGCAAGGTGGTACAGCAGATAAAAGTCTAATCATAGATTTGGGAGAATACAGTTCAAGTCTTATAACTTGTGTTCCTATATAAAATGTGTTATATCTCATCTCCTCCTCAGAATCTTAAGCAACAAAAAATTACGTTTCATCGTTTAGGGACCAATTTCTCTGTAGAGGGTATCGGATTAGAACCTTGCACCAAAAGTCATAGTTTATATGAGGCACAGAGTGAAATAATAGCTAGGAAGTCAATGCTTTAGCTGTTGAATGTATTTTGGAATACATAAACATATGTCCCTTCAGAACATCGGTCTACCAACCAGTTCCAAATCCATCCTAGTCTGAATGACAGTGACCCATGGATTTCTCTTGTTTCCAGAACTACTTGTGGTAAAGTGAAAAATTGTCTTTTTGAAAGTGGTAAGACCCATACTTCTTTCTCAGTTACACACTCTATGTGTACAGTCTCAACAGCCCATAGGTGACCTGCTCAATTCTTAGCAGCAGTTATTCTACTAAACAACACTCTGAAGACATCTACAGTATTATTCTGAAGCAAAACTTTTTAGTATGCGACTTCTCAGACTCAAGGTTATTTCCATGTAAACTCCCTTAAAAGCGTTGATTTACAGATTGTGAATTTGGAATATGAGATAAGGTACAATACGAGATCAAAGCTTTGTTCTGGCAATTTACTGCACTTCCTAACAAAATTGCAAAATAATTTGCTGACAACAAACTGGTGGCAGGTGTGCTTTAGTGTTGACAGATGCATTTCTGACATGGATCACAGAGAAACTATACTGTTCATGCTAGAACATCTGGAACATTTGATCAGATTTCAAGATCTAATTCAGATGAGTTGTCTATTGCCATTTCACAAAATAAAGGAAAACAGTATTATGGTGCAGTGTTCATATTAGACAAGAATAATTCGTTAAAACATTCTCTGAAAATCTTGTACAGGTCTAAGTAAAAAAAAAATAAAAAATTAAAAAATCAGTAAGAACTACTCAGTGAAGTACCACTAGATAAAGATACTTGCTTACACTTGCGGAGTGCCCAGAAGAACTGTGCAAGACTGACATTAAATAAATGTAGAGCAATAAAATACCTTAAAAATATTGTTTGGTATATAGTATATGGTATTTAATACAGAATGTATATCATGTAGTAGGTAGTTTTCTGAACTGCAGGTTTTTATGAAGGCTGGAAATGTCTTTCATCAGAATAGTCACTAAAGTGATAGGACCTGAATTCCTTGGGGCATCTGTTGTTTTATTTCAGAAGAAGCAAAATGACTACCAGATTATGCTGAAAGAATTAAATAACAAAAAGATAACAAAATGGCAACATTTGTTACATGACATGCATTCCACCATCCTTTTTTTAATACGGCCAGGCTCCCCCAGGTACAAAACTACTATCCATATACAAATCGATGTACATATGAGTAGTTTTTGCAAAATGCATTAGAAGGAAAGTGGTCATGTAGCAATCTTACAACATCCAGTACCTGGACAAGGATGAAACCTTTGGCTGACTACCTGGACAGACCAAAAGTATCCATCTAGTCTGGCAGTGTCAAGCTTTGAGAGAGTTTTCCTGATTCACATCAGAAGTCTACAGAAGCTTTTGCTTTGTTTGCTTGTGTTTCACAAATCAATCAGAGACACAAATATGCTCCTACCACTACCACACAGAGTCCCTATTAGAGTTTAAATTGCAGCAAGAGTTTCATTCTTCTCCCTCCTCCTCCAGGTACAATTTCTTTAGACCTGCTGCCATCTTTTGTTCACTCTACTGCTATGGAGTTACAGTGGCACCACACTCAATGGTAGCAGCAATTTCCAGGGTTTCAGCACCTTTACCTTCATTTTGCACTTCTCTCTTGTCTTACCCTTGCTCCAGCTCTGCCAAGCAAGATCCAATGGTGGGGCTTTCATCTATCTACAGAAGTTAGTCTCAGATAGCAGCCAGTTTTTGGTACTCTTCTACAACCATTGCAGTGGTCTGGACTCCAGAGCACTAGCTTATCTCCACCAGACCTACCCATGGGCCCTTTTGCAGTTGAAAAATTGGAGCAATCTTGAACGTCGGCTATCAATCACCTAACTGAGAAGAATAAAGATTAAGAAAAGACACTAAAGGAATCTGTACCCTGCAAGGGCATGAATGGTTAGAGAAAATTTTTTTTTAAAAAAATATTTGTATAAATAATGTCTACTTTATTTATAAAGTACATTACATATTTTGAGATGTGGTTTTAAAGTAATTTATATAAAAGCCCTTAAATCTGTAACATTGCACATATACCTGATAATAACAACATTCAACAAGTGAAGGATCAGTCATCAAGTGAAATATATCGACTGGTTGCTTAGAATATTCTTTGGTCATTTTTACCAGTGGAATGCGGCAGAAGAGTATCATAGGAATCTTTGAATGTTTTGTATCTGTTTTACGTTCAAGTTATTTTGTTATAAATTCTTGCAGTAGATGCAAGTCCAAAGAAAACTAGGTCATATGTAAATACAGGAGCAAGAAAATTGTAAGCAAGGACAGATGAGTAAGATTAAACTGCAAGTGAATCATTCACTCTTACCATACAAGTAAATATTGTAATGACAGTGAAAAGGACTAGGCTGCTGTAACCTTCTTGTATGAGTGCCATTTTAAAAGCCTTGAAGACCGAATTAAGTTCTGGCCTAAACATTCATTATAACGCTCTTCTAAGATCTCTGCTTCCTAGTTTACTGAATAATAATCAGAAGATCTATGCTTTTTACTTTATAGTGAAGAAACTATCATGAGCTGCTGGCGTGTATTAGTGTACCAAGGTTGAGCTGAGCTGCGTGGGATTCTTACCAACTCTGACTAGAACTGTGAGTTTTCCAGGAGACACAATTTAATTAAGTGTGAATGATGGCTTCCTGACTAGCCTTATATTAGTCTGTGAAATCACTCTAGTTTTGAAGTCTTTCTTTCCAATGTCATCTTTTTACAGGTTGTTCTGTGAAGAAGCTACAAACAAAATTTTGTTTGAAAGAAAATGCATCTTGATTAGAGGTCACAGAAACAGTTTAAAGGGTTAAACTCTGAGTCTAACCAGAGCTTTGCTTAATAATTAACATCACTATGTGTCTGCCAGGTACCATCTATAAGAAAACAGAGAACCAATCTGAAAAAATTACTTCTAAGAAGAAATTATTCATGACATGATGCCTACAGAAAGTATCATTAACGTTCAACAGCACTACATAGAAGGCAAGAGAAAAGCCACTCAAAAATGTAAGGCAGGAGGGAAGATGAAAGAATACTTACATAAAAATAATGCTGCCTAATTGTATTGGGAATTTTCTCTTTAATGGAGCCCCTTTGAACCGGCCAGGTGTATTGTAGTACCTATGTGGCACCATGAGTCATCAGGGCACTCATGCACAGGACTTGAAATGCACAAAAAACTGAGTCATATAGTCCTTTTTAAATGAATTTATGTTAGTACATATTTAAAATAAACAAAACATGAATACAGGGAACTAGAACTCTGCTTGAGAAGTGTCCACTGTTCAGGATTGCGTATCTAGAAAAGAATAGATTACTGAACAACCTGGGATAACTGAGAGGGGATTACTGCAAGTGAAGAACCAGCCTGCTAATTCATGGCAATTTCAATTATCCTCACTGCAATTTAGTCAGAAATATATAAAATTTTGTAAGACTTCCGTTTTTAGAAAAGAGGCAGAACTCTTCAGCTCATATCAAAAGTTTTCTAATCATTAAGGGTCAGCACCTTCATTTTTTCTGCATTGTACATGGTATTCTTTCTAAGTCATACTTTGCTTCCTGACAGATATTCCTAAAACTTACAACCAAAAACCAACTAAAGCACACAAAAGTCGGAAAATGGGAATAGAAGAATCTGTTAGATCAGAGTCTTCCTTTCCTCCACCACAGAACTAACTTGTACCCATTTTTAAAATTTAAGTGTACAAAGATTATCTGACATTTACTGTACCCAATAGTGTTTTGGAACTTGAGGTGTAGCCAAGAACTGCCTAAATGCTGACTCCCCATACATGGCTAAATGCTGCTGTTTGGTTAGTTTTCGGCTGTTCCCACAACATTCCTTTCTCATCTGTTATGTCAGTGGTGCCAGTATTTTTAAGAAAGAGAGAGACATTTTACACACATCAGCAGGAGAAAGTGAAAGAGACATGCTGCTGTATTTACTGCAGTTCTGCCATATATGCTTAAAGAACTGAGGAAAGGTAGAGGAGAGAAAAAGGATTAACATTGTTCCTTGGGAAGGGGGTGGTAAAAAAGACCAGGTGTCTTCATGAAGAAACATGTATATTTTGATGTAGGCATGACAAATATTCCGTGAGGATTCACATATCTCAGCAGAGACCTCATGGTCTGTAACACAGAGGATACCATGCACCAACTGTTACTGAGCTGAAGGGGCTGATTTATAATCTTTCACCCTGTCCACGGTCAATTGTACCCAACATGCTTTGTGAGCCCGGCACCATGCCAAATCCTGTGCTATTGTTCTTCCCTGATCCTTTCTCGGCAGCCTTATGGCACTTAGGTCAGAATATGATACTGATGCTCAAGAGCTGTACTTGATAAGATTTAGATTATTGTGTTGCTTCACCAGTGAATTGCCTCCCAAATCCACACTTAATACAGGAACTAGTATTGCCTTGTAAAACTGAGGTGTCACTCCTGAGTCCTTATATTGTGTTTTGGGGATTTATTTTCTGTTCAAATTGTCTTGCTTGGCTGAAACAAAGTGAGGGACTAGTTTATACTCCAGCTGGCAAGGTACTTCTTGAGGCCCATCACTACAGCACCAGTCTGTCAATCCTTTCTTAAGGAAAGACAACTGCCTGAAAGCAATAATGATCGATCATAACAGACTGAGCCGCTGAAGCAAGAACACAGCTCAGTTATTCATTATTGGTGTCTGTTCTATTTCCTTTACAAAAAAGTAGATTGCTCTGGTTGGAGAGGAACACGGAGATGACATGACATAACATCACAGTTTGATATGTTTTTACACAAAGAATTTTTACACAAAACATTTCTTGGGCTTTGCTTTTGAGAGGATTAGGAATGGAATACCTATCCCAAAGGAGGAGAAAAGAAAGTTGCCATAACAGAAGCAAAGGGAAAAGCACATGGTAAGGGTTAGAATGTGGAGGAGAGTGGTCTTCTGTCTTATGATGGGGGAAAAATCTGTTCTAGAGAAATACCACATATTCCGTTTGTCATAAACTTTGTTTACATTTTGTTACTTTTTTCAGCACTAATTAATTCAGAAATAGCTAGGAAAATAAGACTTGTAACTAATTGAATCTGCTAAAAAGAGGCAAACCTGTACCAATACTCATCTTGTTGGAGGTGAAGGAACTCATTAAGAAGTAGACTTTGTGGCAGGCCTGCACTTTAATGTAGATTCAGTTTCATGGTTTTGGTGGATGGGGAAGGAAGATTTGGATAAAAGCTCTAATATCCAGAAACAGCTTCTTGTTGGAGAACACATCATGTCAGTGTATGTTTCCTTTGTTTTAAACTCTCTTGCATTCAGGCAGCAGAAAGGAGAGAAACTGTGACACAACATTTTTCTGCTTTGTCACACTTTCTTTCATTTTTAAATTTTTTTTTTTCAGGTTACATCTCCCTCCTAGATGGCACAGGTGCCACTGAGGCGAGCTAAGATCTGGCTTAAATCTGTTCCATGGGAAGTTTATGGTCCTCTATGCACATTAAGAATTACATGCTTAAATATGTGTCCTACATCTAGTAGTATTTGGGCACATTTATGCTACTGTTTTCCTACTCACAATAAAAACTATAATTCCCCCAAAACAGATGCTTTACATGTCAAACGATAAAGAAAAAAGAAATAATTATTTAAAACAGCAATGGTTCCTCCCATGATTTCTTTAAGTTTACCAGAAAATTTAATTTAACTGGATGAATAGAATTATAATTATTCTTTTAAATGTAGATGAAAGTGTCCAACTGTATGTGGAGAAGGCAGTGTTTGTATTCCAAAGGGTGAAAATCCCAGGAGTACATAATTCTGTATGCCATATTGGAGTAACCAGATGAAAAACAGAGAGATAAAATGTAGAGTTGTTAGCTCATAGCTCTTTAGGTAGGTTCCATGTTTAAGGTGTCTAGAAATGGGTAAGTATAAATTGGGCTGCAGTGTGGCAGTCAAAAAAAGAAAAAAAAAAGCAAAATATTTCATATTTTTCAATCAGCTTTTCTCTAGAAACTAGGCATACTTTCAGATGTATGGGAAAGGAGAATATAAAGTCAAGATTGATACCTGTGGAAAACTATGAAGAAATGTAATTTCGAGGAATGTGATAAAGGAAACCTGATAGAAATTAGAAAGGTATGACCAAAAATTATCTGAAGAACTTAGAAGACTATATAGCAAATAAGATTGGACATAAGGAAGAAATTTTTTCCGATGAAGGTGGTGAGACTCTGGAACAGGTTGCCCAGAAAAGTTGTGGATGCCCCATCCCTGGAAGTGTTCAAGGCCAGGCTGGATGGGGCTTTGAGCAGCCTGATCTAGTGAAAGATGTCCTTGCCCATGGATGGGGATTTGAACTTGATGATCTTTGAAGGTCTGTTTCAACCCAAATCATTCTATGATTTTATGGTTCTATGATTCTTTCCAAAAGATTGAAAAAACCTCTCGCAGACTTTGACAAAGAATTGTATCACAGTACCAAATCCAAATTTTGAACTCAGTCATCAAATTCTATGGGTGTTTCCTACAGGATATTGTAGGTGATTCACATCAAGTAGCTTTCAGTGTTGTGAACGAAGGAGTGCTACACACTTTGTACTCTAATAACATTTGCAATACAAAAATACAAGCGCATGCTATGCCCAGCAGAGTAATGAAGCAATCATTGGGAGTGGGAAAGTGTCACAGTTCTGCCAGTTACTCTAGATCAGTTATGGGTCAGTAGTGGCTGATACTGACAGTACACCGATAAAGCCAAGGTATCAGATGGAAATACTGCTATAGTCCCAAATGCATCCCAGAAGCAGACTCCGGTTAAAAGAGACTATGAGAGACCCAGGGATGGCAGAGCTTTACATTACCTTGGAGCTCTTTGTAGTCTCTCTCTTCTAAGCTTGTTTTAAAAGGCAGCAATACAAACATCAAACACCCTCCCAAAAGAATATCTACCTCCACCCAATGCCTACCAATAATATGAATTTTAACAAGCATTGCCAGATTAATGCAGTCTGAGAACTTTATAGATTTAAAAGAGTTCTAGATGGAGGAAGTTACTAGAACATATCTCCTTACATAGCTGCGGAGTTGATATGAACTGATACTTTAAAAAAAAGAGAAATATATTTTTCATGGAGAATTAATGGAAGGGCAAATGATACTTTGAGAATGTTCTCGTGTTGCTGTTTTACAGCTCTACTATACCATCCTGAGCCTGAAATTAAAAAAAAAAGGAAGACAAAAAAAAAGCAAAATATATGTTCATTTGCCTCTATGGCTTGGTCTTAGCTTAAGATGAATTAATTAATAATGGGAATTTATAGCCTGGGTTTAATTTTGTGAGAAAGCTTTTCCTAGCTTCCTTCCAAGACATAGTACCTCATAGAAGATTCTTTTGAACATGGTAGCCACTGCATGTTTATCATACTACTGAACCCTAAACATTTTGAGATTTTAAGAGATACATCCAACATAAGAAAATCTTCCCAAAGTGCATAAACATACAACAAACTAGGCCTCAAAACCATAAAATCCTGTTCCTACTATGCAATAATTTTGCTCTATTACATAAAGAACTACTCTACACAAAGGGATTACCTGATATTTCATTATACAGAGTATACCACCTATCTATAAAGTTAATGTAAATGTTAGGAGGTCTGTTTTACTTTTGCAAAGGGTTCCAGTGGTTTTGGAAGCAAGAAAAAAAAAAGAGCTAAAGTATGAACTATAAGTTTTCTTATTAAAATTGTGCTCATGTCTCTCTGTTTAGTGAAAGCTGATCTCTACTATCTGCTGTAATCTTTTCCGTGGCCTTTCACATATTTCCAAGTACAAAAATAGTCCTATCTGCTCCAGTCCTCATTTTCTGCACTACAACCTGAGTATAGTTCATTTGCGTGCTATTATTCTACTGCTGCTCAGAAATATGTTAGTTTTATAAACTGAATGCCATCAACTGTATGGCACAATTATGTATATTTTCTGTCTAGAAAAGAGAATGGCATGTACTGAAAGGAAGGAACTGGATCAGAGAGCAAGGATACTTAAGAATAAAAATCTTGTCTCAAATTGAGAAGTGGCAGTCATTGATGATTGATAACTACTGATGAGAGTGGCAGTTAATTAATAATCTTGTCTTGCAAAGCTAACGTATTTGTTGCTGAATTCCATTTAGCTACACAATGAAATCTCATCTCTTTTATTACCTTTTTTTCCCCTTATGTCCTCATTATCAATAAAATGATCCAACAAAAGCCTAATCTTGATCTCCCAGTATACACATAGTCCTAATAAATAACAACTTTCCGTTCAGATACAAACTTTGACAAAGACTGATAGGGTTAGCAGCAGTCAAAAGGAGAAGTCGTAGTACACAAATTACTTACTTTTGATACAGCAGGGGAAAAAAATGAGAAGAAAATTATATCCTAGAAGTTGCATACACGCAGTCAGGTTGTGCACTCAGGTGTGTTGCAAGTAACACAATTCATCAGTACACAAACATGACTGAACTGGGAGGAGATGTAAGGAAGGGATTTTACTTGAAGAAATCACTAGGAGTATGGAAATCACATAGCTTTTATTTCACACATGCACAAAAATATGTGTTCTAGCACGACATGCTTTCTTTTATTCCTTTCTAGTTATTTTAATATTTAACCAATATCAAATTTTCTAAGGAATTTGATTTACAACTGCGACATTCTTTTTGAGTTCTCTAAAAAATTGGTTGAATTTGACACAGAACAAGACATGAGAAAATACTCAACTTATTTAGTAATGAAGTCTAAAACCATAAAAATTTCAAATGTTTTCATATTTATTAGTTATCTTTTCCCACTTTTCCATTTCAGTATAATACAGTGAGCTGAGGGAAATCAACAATCTGACTGATGGAAGTTAGAAGCTATTTCAGAAGAAAAAATTACCTATACCTTTACAGCCAACCACCACTGGAAAAATCATGCTGAACCAGCTG
>VZSF01006744.1:0-35785 GCA_013398295.1 Chionis minor | reverse complement strand
TCATGGTGTTGCATCAGATAAATTGGGTGGGGGGGGGGTGTGTGTGTATATTTTTTTTCTTTGGGTTTGTTTGGGGTTTTTTTGGGGGTGTTTTTGTTTGTTTTTTTTTAATGGTTCAATGGCTCTTTGCAAAGTATTTTGGACATCACCAAAAAAGAACCTGAGGATAAAAATTTTTATATTTGGACTTTCTTTGTCTTAAAAATCAAAACCAAAACCACCACCGACAACAAAAATAACAAAAACAGCAACAACAAAAACAAAACCAAAAAACCCAAAACCAAAACCAAAACCAACAGGTTACCTTTATTTTTAAAGTTTCTAACAAAATTTTGAGCTGGACTTTGAAAATCGTATGGTTTCAGCAGAACCTTGCCAATGTGTCCTAGTTAAAGACCTCAGAATTGCCACCATAACAACACTTTCAGTCTTAGGTCTCTTAAGCTGCTGAACAGTCTGTTCTGTCACTACGGAAGTCATGCAATATTGCCATTATATTTCTAGGGGAGGGGGGGATGTGGAAAAAAAACCAACACCAGCTCAATAAAGTTTATATCTTAAGAGTTTAACTTAGTCTTATCTCTTCAAATAAATTTTCCCAGGACATTTTTTTGTATTTTGTAATTTTTGTCCCTTCCTTTTTCTTTCCCTTATGAAGGCAGCAGTGTATGACCACTAACCGCAGTATCAAAGCACAAGTGTAAAAATGCCTCTTAAGCCAAACATGCTTTGCAAAACTTTAATCTAAAAGAGCCTAAATTAATCTGTGTCGCACAACACCTTTTTTCTATTTTATTATTTTGAATCTGTTTGGGGACAATTGTGCTAAAATATTTTGCTACAGTTTTAACCCATCGAAAAAAGAATTACATAGGATTGAAATCAGGTGCAAAAGCTTAAATCTTATTACCTTTCCTTCAGAGACTCAATCTATTACAGCACAACTCCAGTCCTTACATAGAAAACTTCCAAGTGCTTTAAACCAGGAAGTTGTAGGTTAATAAACCTCAAGCATAATCTTAGTTCTCTTGTGAACTAAAATATTGATCTAGAAAAGTCACAAATTCTTTCTGTTCACAAACTTTCCTGCTCCTTAAAATAATCTTGGGAGTTTCAATTAAACTTTCTCATGTACTTTGAGAGGTTTAGATGAAAAGTGCTAATTTTTTGTACTAGGGATTATTTCTATATATATAAAAATAAAATATCAATAAGATAGTTCATTATATTGTATTGCCAGCAAATTAATCATACTTTAGAGAGAACAGGAACTCTACCTCCTGGAAGTAATTTCATTGTATTTTAAGTAAAAAGTGATTTATTCTCCAAGTTTGCAGACTCACACAACTCAAGGCAATATTTACAACATTAAATGCTTAGCCAGTTCCCACTTTTGTAGGATTTTCTTCAACAATTGTCATTTTTTTAAGGCTTTTTTTCCTGAATTTCTTTAAATTCTGTAAGACCTCTGTTTTCTGCAATCATTACAATTTTAGAAAACCAGCAGAAAGCTGTTATCTTCTGAAAATGCTTTATTCTATTGACATTATCCCTTAATTAAAAATCACTGACAGGAATGATCATTAACTAAATAGACCACTGCATTTTCAGGCTCCTTTTATAACACCCCTTATTAAAAGACAGCATGGGAACTACCATACAGTACCAACTACTGTATGGTGACTCAGTACTGGACAATGTCAGTGCACCTTTCTTTTAATGGGTCAGAAAAAAAGGAAGGGATTAAAACTCTGCTTTTCAGTTTCTTTTTGCACTTTGACTTTAAAATACAGGTAATAAATCATCACAGAGAACAAGCACCACTACGTTTATGATTACCTAGTCAAATTCTGCTATGCAACCTAACAGTGTGTATTATCACCTTACTTCCATTAATTTTTATATCCCTGTTCAAAGGTTGCACCAATTATCAAAAAAAAAAAAAAAATTGTTTAATCACTGACACTTAAATTCAGTTCCAGGTAAAATTGTGTCCAAAATCGTATTTCAGTCCCATTAGATAGTATCCTGAAATATCCACCCCAAAATGAGGATATAATTTAAAATGAAGAGTTTACCAAGTAGGCTGCGAAAGAGTTAGGGATTTTTAACATTTCATTCAAGTGTAATTTATTTTTTGACAGAAATTTCTATTGAGTTTTTGTACATCTAAAATATTTTGCTACTTTCAGCAAATAAAAGATCCTCCCTTCCCATTTCTCTCTAAGAAATTTCTTGGAGTTTTAAAGAAAGAGCATAACGTAACAGAGACAGATAGATTATTCTGCTACCTAGTTCTTCTACAAGTGGAAACAGATTCAATACATCCTACAGTAAAGGAAGTAAGAGTGTGGTTTTTTTAGGACTGCTCTGTCATTTTACGTGTTGACTCTTCCCCTTTCACTTAAAAAACCCCAAACCATACCTACTTATTCCCAAATGTGTGTTTGATCCATGAGCTTTGTCTCACACTAGTTTTCCAACAATAGCTATTTCACAACGTTTCTCTATTCTTGCTGAAGCAAAATCTTTTTCAATCTGATAAAATGTCTTGAAAAGACACAAAAATACCTTCTGAAGAAATCAAAAAGTTCCATTAAATTTTATAATCCCATTTTCATAATCTCTTGAGTTCATATTCTGGTTTATGAGAAAGCAAAGTTTTATGTAGTTCAAAGCCTAAAAATTCAAGAAGGTATCCAATTCAATTATTTTATGGATATTATCTTCATAATAACCTACATAAACTTCTTGGCAGGTAATCCATACTTGCATAAAATACCTCTCTTTCCCTTTCTCCTCAGTATTAACCTTAACAGAAAATCCAGCTTTGTTGCCAAAACATTACAGTTTGGGCTTCCTTAACACAACATAGAGCCCTTAGTTTACATGACAATCAAATGTTTTCCATTGAAGGCTAACTTTTCTTGCAGTATCCCTTTGGTAATTCCTTTTGTTTATGTGAACTGGAAGAGCTACATTTGCATTTCAGGGCAGATGCTCTCTACCTTAATTGTGTTGGTCATGATGCCCAGACACACACACCCTACAGTATGTTCTTATTGTTTACCTTACCACACACTTTCCTCTTACTTACTTGACATTAAAAGTAATCTCAGGTGCATAAGGCAGATAGGGAAGTAACTATAGTATGTTTAAATAGGTCCTGAATTTTGGATGGTCAGAGAAGAAGTAGTGTGGGATCTATTAAAATATTTTCTCTGCTGTAATGAAACTTGCAGTATTAGGTTGTGGTTTGGGTTTTTTTGTTTGGTTTTTTTTTTGGTTTGTTTTTTTTTTTTTGTTTCTGCACTCTAACCAGCTATTTGTGTTCTTTGCTGTGAATTTTGTGGTGGTATTCTTGCATTTTTGTTGTATAATTTGCAGAGACATTTGTAAATTCTAGTCCTATCCTCTGGAGAATTTACAATCCTGCCCAGTTGTCTGTCAGCCACAGATTTTTAAAGCTGATGGTTTCTTCCATCATTCAAATTTCCCCCTCCCCTTTTTTTTTTTCCAAACAATGAAGACCAACATGGACAAAACAGATCCCTGCAGGACCCCCCTATTGAAATGATTAATACTGGTTCCTTGTTAACTGAAAGCAATTTTTCAAGCAGTTAGTGGATACAGCTGATTCATATTTTGCAGGTCTGCTTAAAAGACTGTAATAACACACACACCTTAAATACCCCTTAATAAAAACATAATTATATCAAATTTACTTTTTTCTACCCTCATGGAAAAAATCATGATGTATCAATTAATAAATAAATTTGCCTTACAGAGACAAAGGCATAAAAAACACTTCAGAAAAGTAATTCATCTCTCATAATTAACACCATTTATAAACAGTTTGAATTTTCCTCAAGCTACTCTGACATTAACATTGACTTTCAGCACAATACTGGTAATTTTAAAGTCAAAGTTACAGGTGACTTGCCACTTTAGTTGTACATCCCTTTATAAATAGTAATCTATAAAACCTCTAGCATGGGTAAAGAATGTATATACAGGCACTGGAGTACACATTATACTGTAAATATATGCTCCTTAAAAATGATAGCTTCTTTATATGGTTACACTGATGGAATGGATTTTAAATAGAGGACAAATCTGAGCAGACATGATGTAAACCCTTATGGAGGTATTCTATTTAATCTCAAGTTATTTTATGCCAGTTTTGTCTAACATCTTTCACATATGACTCAGTAGTTACTAACTACTTGAAAACAGAGGAGCCAGACAGGTTTTACAGGAAATGGCTGAAGTCCAACAGTATTTAAACAAAGATCTGTTTTGTTTTTCCTCTCATGCTGTTGTATGGGTCTTCAAACTGGCAAGTGTTCATGGGAAGTGCTGAATACTCAGTTATGGTACTATCTTCGTAACATGTACATAAAATTGAGATTGTTACTTTATTAATAAATGTGTAACATGTTAATTACCTTTACAGGAACTGCACATAAATTCTGATTAACTCATTCATAAACACATTAAGTGAAACAACTGAGAAGAATTTTTTCTCTGTTTAAGAAGTTTTAGATATAATTTTATTGGTTAACAAGCTGCTCACAAATTTGAAGCCTGTAGTTGAGAAAGCTGCTGACACCTCCTTAGTGGAAGAACTCGACACAACATTGTTATGAATTGGAAGGGACCTAAGTTTTGGGACTTAGAGGTGCATGCCACAAAATTTCATCAACAGTTATTGGAGGTGGTTAATATGCTATCATCTAACATTTATTACAGGAAAGGCTGCTCTGAAACTACAGGAATGTCTATTTTCAGATAAAAGATTCAAATGTTATTAGAAACATTAAGTCATTTAACATGAGTTATTTATGAATCAGGATCTATCTGTCCACTGAGTCACAAAGTCAACTAAATTATTGAAAATAAAAATATCAATATTTGATCTAAGCCTTCAGTTTACATGTTAATCAGATTTTGAAGCTGTTCTTTAGAGTTTCTACCGCGCGATTACAATAATTTTTTTGAGTTAACCATATGGCAGAATTTCCATTTTGTAAAAAATGTTATCCATCAGACCTGTAATGCATTTAATGTTTTTAAAACAAATTTAAATCTTTATTGCCTTTGGGTCTGTTTTTCCCTTTCTTTTAATGTCTCAGTTGCATTTTTGATCTGATTTTTTTGCAGCTGTTTGTCTGTGTACTATTGAATCAATTTGTCAGCATAATTTAGTGAATCTAGTAATTGAGCATATAAGAAGTCCGCTTTCACATCCTTGACTCTTCAAACCTTGGGTTTTTCTTGCGAACACAGTCGTATCACAGGAATTTGCATTCATGGCTAATCTGTCTCACAAGTGGTTGCAACAACTAGGAAGTCAGTATCTGTAAAGAATGTAAAAATCCAAAACTGTTGTCCTTAAAGCAAGCTACCAAGGCCCCTAATAAAAATTGCTTGTAACTTAGGAAAAAGCAGTGTCTGCAGAAACGTTTAATCATATCATTGCCTTGACAAAAGCATCACACAATCTACACAGGTGCTAGGCTTCGCGATGATTATGTTCATCTGCCAAAGTGACTGATGTCTGTAGTATTATGTGCAGACATACTCTGATGTTCAGAGTTGCTATCTTATTCAGATATCCGATGGTACGCACAATTTTAGAACTACCTCAAGACAAAATTAATTAAAATTAATTAAATTAAAAAGAAAAAAAAAAGGTCTTTGTCACAAGACATACCACAAAGACTTGGGAGGATCAACAAAAGAATAGGAGTCTGATTTTGATATCCAAGGCACAAACAAGTGTTGAATAAGAAATATAAACTTATTGGTTTATTGGTAATTGGACCATCATTAGGACAAATTTCTTCACTGAAAGGGTCATCAAACATTGAAACAGGCTGCCCAGGGAAGTGGTAGAATCACCATCCCTGGAGATATTTAAAAGATGTGTAGATGTCATGCTTAGAGACATTAGTTCCCTTCATAATGTCAGTTTATAAACGTAGTTACATTAATATTGCTTATATTAATAACTTGGCTTTGGCGTTTGCACATTACTTTAAGTACAGAACTGAGAATATTCAGGAGTTTCCATTAATTCCTTCAAGGATTAGTCCAATATAGCACTATAATCCTAGTTATTCCAGTTTGTAACAATGCAATTGCTTGTTTTAGTTGCTTTCAGTGAAAACTTGTTCTGCCTCGGAAGAAGCAGAAAAAGAGAGAGAGAAATACCACAAAAAATATTCAATTCTATACAATCTTGATGATATTCTGTCTTTTGTACCTCCAAGAATGTCGTTGTATCTCTTGGGACCACGATTATTTCTGAAGTTAAAATCAGCTTTAAAAGAAGAAGGCAACTTGAATCTGATTTTTAGTGCATGGAGCTACACATGCAGTTGGAGTAAATCTCTTTTCACATAAACCAGACACCCATATTGCAATCCTCAGGGTTTGCAGTGTTGGTTATATTCTGTTCTTTATAAGGAACTTCACTTCAGAATTAATTGCAGATGTACACAGCAAAAACACTCTTGGGAGTGCAGAATTCACAAGATGCATCTGGTTTATGATCCCTTTTATTGTACTCTAGGTTATATCAAGACACATTTCTTCTGTGAATTTGGTTTATGGAAGTGTTTTGCTGAGTACAGAAGTGTTTTACTGAGCCAGCAATCTTCCCTTGTGGCCAAGAAGGCCAATGGCATCCTGGGGTGCATCAAGAGGTGTGTGGCAAGCAGGTCGAGGGAGGTCATCCTCCCCGCCGAGTCTGCCCTGGTGAGGCCACAACTGGAGTACTGTGTCCAGTTCTGGGCTCCCCAGTTTAAGAGGGACAGGGAACTGCTGGAGAGGGTACAGCGAAGGGCCACGAAGATGATTAGGGGGCTGCATCATCTTTCTTAGAAGGAAAGGCTGAGGGAGTTGGGTCTTTTTCGTCTGGAGAAAAGACGACTGACGGGAATCTCATCAATGTTTATAAATACTTCAAGGCAGGTGCCAGGAGCCAGGGAACAGTCTTTTTTCAGTGGTGCTCAGTGACAGGACAAGAGGTGATGGGCACAAACTTGAATAAAGGAAGTTCTACCTGAACATGAGGAGGAACTTCTTTCCTTTGAGGGTGGCAGAGCACTGGAGCAGGCTGCCCAGAGAGGTGGTGGAGTCTCTGACTCTGGAGACATTCCAAACCCACCTGTACACCACCCTGTGCAACCTGCTGTAGGTGGACCTGCTCTGGCAGAAGGGTTGGACCAGATGATCTCCAGAGGTCCCTTCCAGAGGTCCCTTCCAACCCCTAACACTCTATGACTCTATCACTATGACTCTATGAGTATGAAAAAATATATTTGTAAAAATCTTTTTACTGTGAAGTCTGAAAAGATAATTTGAAGAGTTGGAAATTACATTATATATGATATCAGGATTATTTTAAGTTTTCACAATTATTAAAGACCAGCATAACTGAGTTACAAAATACTGGCAGGTGTCATGCAATACCCTTATTTCAACCTTTGAAAATATCAAGCATTGCTGCAGGACAGATTTCCTCTTTATTTAACTTTCTAAAATGTTGTTTGTTTTTGTTTTAATGAAAGAAACAATTTATGAAATCATATCATAAACATAGTTATTCTGTAGATAAACATTTTGGATGAATGAAATACAGCAGCTAAAAGTAAAAAAGTTCAGAGCCACAGAGTGTAATTGTAACTGCTGCCCATTATTCACAGCTGCCAGTGTATTTTTTCTTTTGTGTGCAGCTTCCGGTTAAACCTGTACTTCTGATCTCCCTCTGGAAAACTCAAAAAATGTACTTCTAATACAAAGATGTTAATGATTTGTCTTCTACATACTACTTTGCAGAATGTGTATGTCAAAGGCTAAAGTCCTGGTTCACTTCAGCCATGCAAATGCATGAGAAAACAATTTTGAAGAACTCAAAGTTTTTAAACAAGCAAGTTTATTCTCATCTCCCAGATTGCTTTGTTGCAATTAGCAGAGAAAATTCTGAAGTTAAAAATGCATTAGTTAGAAATATGTCTCCTTCACCCAGGACATGGAGAAGGTTGAGTTATTCGTCAGCTTTTTTACCTCAGTCTTCACTGGTAAATGCTCTAACAACAGTGACCAAGTTGGAGAAGGTAAAGTCAGGGACTGGGAGAATGAGGTACTGCCCACTTTAGGAGAAGACTAGGTCTGAGACCAGCTGAGGAACCTGAAGGTGCACAAGTCCATGGGACCTGATGAGGTTCATCCTTGGGTCCTGAGAGAACTGGCAGACGGAGTTGCTAAGCCACTATCCATCATACTTGAGAAGTTGTAGTAGTTTGGTGAAGTTCCCACTGACTGGAAAAAGGGAAATACTATCCTCACTTTTAAAAAGGGTAAAAAAGAAGACCCGGGGAACTACAGGCCAGTCATCACCTCTGTGACCAGCAAGTTCATGGAGCAGATCCTCGTGGAAACTCTGCTAAGACACAGAGACGAATTCTAGGTGTTCATCATGTGATGAAGTCTACTTGAAAACACTGTTTAGATGAAAGAAAGATTGATCACCTAGCAGTAACTGACTAGATAGCTGACATTTGAGGTGGAAACCAAAGAAGGAATAGGCAAAGTTTTTCACATAACCACTGTGACCTTCACACTTCTTTAAGACATCTGGGACAAGAGACCAGTAGACCACAGAAACCCTGGTGTCAGCTGCTAACTGGCCTTAGATGGGGAGTGAGTCAGAGAATGGCCCAGAGCCATGTCATCAGTGCATGCCGACTACCTAACACACAAAATAATATATAACAAATCCAATAGTTCTTGGTGAGGGCCGCACATCCACAGGTGTTCAACGGTACGTCAAGATGGAGCCACAGAATATAGTGGTTGGCCACCCAGGTTGGATGAAACAGCCATTAGCTGATTATGTTATTTGTGGGACCCTGATGCTGGGCCTGGCTGGGTCACAACTGCTGGGCCTTGGCTCATGAGACTGTAAACTGTGCGAACTGGTTGTGGAATAGAAATGTTAGGAAAGAAGACACAATCCACCAGATGTATACATCCTGCTTAGGAAATCTTCTCTTATCATGCCTCTGAGCAGTGCCATTGTGCTCCCATGGCTGTACCACCAACACTGTCCATGACGGTATTAGGCTGAGACAAAGCAAAAAGTCTATTTTGCAGATATGCTTAGTTAGCATTTTACAAGGAGAGAGGCTCCACAGCCTCTCTAGGCTACTTGTGCTGGAGTTCATTCACACTTACAATGAAAAGTTTTTCCTAATATCTAGATAGTATTTCTTGTGTTACACTTTCTTAGAAAATTATTACCGCTGTGCAATATTGGGCAGAGCCTGGCTCTGTCTACTCCGTGTCCTCCCACCAGGGACCTCTAAAAACCAGTAAGGGCCAAGGCTGTTCCTTCCCAGGATAAAGAGATGAAGGTTTGCAGCCTTTTATCAGACTCCCTGTGCTCCAGCCCCTAACAACTTCTGTGGACTCCCTGGGAGTTTCTCCAGTAGGTCAGTGTCAGTCCTATGCATAGAAGCCTCAGGCTGGGGACAGCACAGAAGTCCTGGAGAGCACAGCAAGATCCCTCCCCAAATCTGCTGCATGCACCCTTGCTTTTGCAGCCTAGGATGTGGCAGTGGCTTCTTTGTTGCCTAGCGATCCTACCGCCTGATGGCCAACCTGGTGTCCTAGATACTAAAGAGATATTAAAGAGAATCAGCTCCAGTAGCAAACCCTGGGGAACACCACCTGTGACCAGCTAACAGCTGGATTTCAGTCTGTTCACTACAACTGTTTTGGCCCAGCCATCCAGCCAGTTTTTTACCCAGCCAAGAGTACACCAGTCATTGTATTCTTTTTAATAGCCATTTAATTATCATTGTATTCTTGTTAATAATACTGTAATTGTACTCTCTTCCTGAGGTATATATGCATACCTTATATCTGATCACAAGCCTTATCATTTAAATAAGGTACATTACACCACATAACAATAAGGACTTCATGGATTGTTAGCTTTTCATTAAAATTTACCATTATCCGACAATAAGTGACGCCTCTTGATTTCATGCCATTCACATAATTTACTAACTTTCCTAAGTTATTGTTAAGAGGAATAAATGTTAAATTTTTGGCAACAGGCAAAGAAATACAATTCTTATTCTACGCAAAGTTATTATGCAGGGCTTGAGCTCCTCTGTGGCTCATAACAGTAGACACTCTGATTTTAATAACTTTAGAAATTTTACCAGCCTGGATCTTAAAATATCAAATTTAGTTGCAAGCTTTTTCCCAGATAATATGTTCCAAGAGAATGTAAATCTGAAAGCAAGTAGCAGTTGTCACAGAATGCATTCTGCAAGATTATATCATGAGTGTAAATTAACAAATCATGGAAAATAGAATTAGATAAGAAAGTATCATACATGTACTTTTTTCAGATATATTCATACAGACAGTGATTGACAGAACAAGTGAAAAATTCTGTGCTTTAGTTCGTAATGACAGAACACACATAGAAACTAGTGAAATAAACGTCTCTTCACTTACATGATTTAATAATACCTTGACCTTTACTAGAAACCAACAACAGATGTCTGAGAAGTATTTTCCACTATCAGTTCACAAGTTCTATTGTACCTATCAAGGAATTAGATGTCAAGAAACCTTTTTTTTGAGGGGGGAGGGTGAGGGTGGAGTGATGAGGTCAGGAAAGAGAAAAGGAGAGAGAGTTACAACACAATATATCGTAACAGTCCCCTGGAAACTGAGAAAGCATATTTTCCATCAGAACCCTAAAGTAAGAAATATTACATTATTCCCAGGTCACAAAACAAAGAAAGAATTCGGAGTTCTTGGGTGAAAGAGAATACTACTATGCAGTTCTTTCTGTAAACTATATATACACCCTTTTCCCTCCCGGAAAACTTCAAACATTTGTAAAATGCATTTAGGAAAAATGCTGGGGAAGATGGCTCATGGTGTTTTAACCACACCACACTTACACACATTCTGTGCCAACTTTTTAGGCATTTTCTATAGAGATCACATTGAAGAAAGTAATTTTACACTGCTGTAAATCTGATTCTGATTCACTGTGTGAGATAACCATTTCTTAAAATTTGTATGTGTCCTGCAATAAGCTTACGAGTTGTTTGCTTTCACTGGGAAAAAGTGGGGGTTTTTTTTATCAATACTTCCTATGAAGTTGCGTAATTAAATATCAACGGGGGACAATGATGTTAAAATCTGGCCATGCCTGAAGTCAGCAGTGTGTTCTATTTTGAAATGAATACACCTGTTTTTAATTACAAAAGTGTTTTTGTTTCCTTGATGAAGCTCCAATTCATTTACTAAGTGCTATTGTGATAAGAGAGGCAACATGGTCTCAAAATAACAGTGCAGGAGAGCTGGATTCCTTAGTTTGCCACAGATTTATTGTTCAATATTAGACAAATCATGTTTTTGTCTTTAAGTCTCCTCATTGTTAAACTAGGAATAACACATGTTCAATGACTTTAAAGATCAATAATTGTGAAATGCATTCCATTTATAAACACAAAAAAATCTCTTAAGTATTTCAGTTATATCTTGTCAAAGCAGAGAGAAATTTTTCCTTCCAAGTTCTCTTCATTAGCAGAGAAATCTCATAAAATAGAGACAGTTTAAAGAATACTTTTAAATATTTCTATTGCTGTGGGGTTTGCAGAGAAAACACTTAATGAACAGGCAATGGCATTCATCTCTATGGAAGACTCAGTAGCATTTTTACAAGGGAAAAGGAGACCATAAAGTCTGATGCAGATTGCAAATTTGAGATGGGAAATAGCACAGCCCTAAGAAAGGGGTAACCTTCTTAGAGGTAACCATAAGAAGAGGATGTAGAGAGTGACTGTTTTTTTGTGTGAGTGCTCATTAATCCACTGTAGTATTTTTGCATTACTGAATGAAAGCAAACTCAATCACACAAATTTAGGA
This sequence comes from Chionis minor, assembly GCA_013398295.1. Lineage (NCBI taxonomy): Eukaryota > Metazoa > Chordata > Aves > Charadriiformes > Chionidae > Chionis > Chionis minor. The sequence continues at coordinate 23,818 of VZSF01006744.1, read as the reverse complement.
CACTTTGTATCTTCTTAATTAGAGACAGGCCAGTAAGTGTAATGTAAAATGACTGAATAATGTGTAGGCTATTGCACACAGATGACTCAGCCTTATCTTAAGCCACAAACGTTTATAATAATTAAGACCTTAAGTGATCCAATTTCAGAAAAAAGAAAAAAAAAAAGATAAAAAAATGCAGACATTACTAGTATACTATCATCCAGGTCAACAAGTTTCTACAACACATGTGTGCAAACACACACATTTGTCTCCATGCAAATAGTACTTGTGTAAGTGAAAACAAAAATAGTTTTCTTGTTCTGTTTTCATGTACTTGAGTTTAAAAAGCTACTACCTCAAAATTTCTTGTCAAAAGCATTTCTTATTTTTACATCAATCAGGTGGTTCTCCTGAGTTCACTCGTGAATGATTCCTTCATGCAGCCTGTCTTTGGACATTCTATGTACCCACAGGCTAGCCCATGTTGACTTTAAATGCCAAATTAATAGATCTGATCTTCAAACAACAGCTCTTTCAGCAGGTTTTGCAATACTGATGGGAGTTTCATGGAGTTATTCTGATTTATTAGTTCTATTATTATTTCCTCAGGATTACCACAACGTGCATTGTTAGATAGCCATGTGTTTTCAAATGTTCTATCAAAGATTCTCTTACCATGGAAGATTTCAGCTGTGCCTTTCTGAAAATCTTAAATTAATCAGTTTGGCAATTACCAGTTCCAAACTGAAAATAGTTGGATTTAAGGCTCTTGTTAAATGACGTGATTTTAGTGACCTAATTTGTGGGTGCTATCTTTTAAATACGTAGTTTGCATGGCTAATATTCAAGTTTCTTACATAGTTTTTCATGTGCATTTTGTATGTTTTTTCTTATTTTTTTCTGCTTACTATGGAGCTGTTGTAGTGAGCCCTCATTTGACATTGCGCAGCCTGAGGGTATCCTTAGCTGTTCCTTTCCAAGTTTCTAGAGTAACTTCTTTGTTTTTTTCAATTTGTTGGTTTTTTTACAAAAGCCCTTCAGTTCTAATGTAACTCTGAAAATTGATATAGGCTAACTGAAACAAGGTGCCTAAAAAGAGAAGCTGAGATACTACATTTTCAGGTTTTTTCAGGTCTTCTGTATTCCCCTTCCCAATGATGTCCCACACAAGACTTAATTCCCTCTCCCGTATTTTATGTTGAGAACTACTCTTTTTTGAGTATTTGAGAAAATCTGCTGGAAGGTTAGTGTTAAGACCTAACAACTCTGAAGTGAACCTCAGAAAAGCTTAACAGATTTCTAAGGAAATTACTACCTGTGAATTTAAACCTGTCTGGTATCAAAATCACATAAATATAAATCAGCAGTTATAACTCAGCCATTGAAACTGTAGGTATATGTAGAATCAGTATCAGGCATGAAAGATATGCTACCTAAGTGCTTCTATTAGGAACATGAAGAATTAGCTGTTTCATAGTGTTATACACATGTCCTGGTTTTAAATCATTTTAGGCACTAGCTACTTGGAAATATAATACTTTTGATATATCTTCAGAACGTAGAACAAAACACTCCCCTTTTTTTTAGTGTATTTCAAATACAGAGCAGTAATATAAATATCAGCACAACATTAAACAATCATTTCTCTCAAAAAGGTTTTTTTAACACTCTATTTTTTCATATTTTATCTGCAAAAGGCACAAACATCAAAGATTATAAGGTGTGAAACAACCAGAAACCCTAGACAATTGTAAGAAGAAAGGAACCATGTGTCCAAGTGCAGCACCCACTCTGCTCCTGCTCTCTCATTCACTTTTTCCCTAGAAGTCTGTATCTGACTTTCCTCACTCTGCTTCCTTCTGTCTCACTCCATCCTTCCTAATGCTTCTCAGTGGTTTCACAAGTATTCCTCGCTAAGCCCCAGAGAAGTAGCATGACTCCTAAAGATGATGTCGAATGCAGTTGGTAAGTACTTTACAAATGCAAAATTATGACTAGGAATTAGGAGATTGTGTTTTTCAAATAAAAATTCAGTGTAGGTAGGAGCACACACAAAAAGTATCATATTCCCTCCCTCTACTCCCCTTTAGTCTGGCTCAGAAAGTAAAACTTAAGATACCAGTTTTCAATTATTTCCTCATGTACCTCTTTCACTGTCATCTTTTTCACAAGGTGAGAGGGTTTTGCTCAGACGTTAACCAGCTGTCCCCATTGCTCCCCATGATCCAGTGCTTGTATCATATGAAACAAATAAAGCAATAAACAGATAAACAGCCAAACACAATTATGAAAACACACTGTGGCAGTGGAACTGAGAGCCACAGGTGTGGCACTAGACTGCGTTTTTATTAGTGACAAATATTTTTACTAAAAGATCACTTTGCTATAAAATTTTACAATTTTTATCCATAATTACTCTGCCTAATTCTGTCTTCATCCAGTATTCTATAAAAATAGGATTCATTTGTAATACATTACCTCAGATATTCCTCATATTTCTTCAAATGTCTGCTATACATTCCATGTATATAAAAAGAGGTATATTATAAAAAAGTAATTTTTTTTCTGAAGAGAGTCAAAGGTTATAGTTAATACACAGGAATGGTTGCTCTTCTCACCCCATCACAGCCATCTCATATATCACTAGTGACTTTTGGCACATTTTTCTTGAAGTGGAAAAATGCATGGTGTATGATTGATTTCCAGTTCTTTCAGACGATACAGTGACAAATAAGAAGCCAGAGCAATTTAGTCTGAGGTGTCTGTTAAATATCATAGGATCTAAGTTGTTAGACAATCAGCCCATTTCCACCCATCTAATACCTAAATTTATCTTCACACAGTGCTTGTATGAATATCAAGCAACATGACATAAATGTGCATTAACAATTAACAAATGAAGGTTCTTTCTATTTTTAGTATCACAGCAAACCAATATTGTGCTGTAATTTCAATGTAAATTTTTCTTCACGTATAAATATTCTTTAAATTTGATAAAGCAGAACATAGTTAAAAGTTCCAAAAAGAGCTTGCTGGGAAGATTATGGTAAAATAAAATAATCATTCATTGTTTTCAATGTTTTCTAATGTCTTCTCATTTCTTAAGAAACTGTGACTAAAAGCATTTTAATTAATAAGTATTTCACTGCTTAAAACACTTTTTACACAATAAAACATGTGCAAGGTCTTCCTCCAATATGTAATGTTTCTTCACACAAAAATATATGAACTGTGCTGTCTCTGTAGACACAAAATGCGAGTCAGTCTCTAAAATTTGTAACACAGATACATCAAACAATGTTTCAATATATTGGCAGAAGCTTCATGTTCCTGACATTCTGAAAATAGCCTTTTAATAAACAAAAATAATTTATGAAAGTTCCTAGTTCAATTGACATACCCATCTTAAGTATTCCTAATAATGTTTTAGGGGAAAAAAATTGAGGTGCTGACAAGAGGAAGAAGCTACCACCAGCTATATCAGATGAGAATTCAAACCCATCCACAAAAGGGTACTTCTGCACATGTGCTAATGATAAACCTTGCCCATCTGTTTCAGACATACAAAATAGTGAAGAGAGGAACAAACTGGAATAAAAACTTCATGAAAGTGTTTGCAAGGGAAAAATACAATTCATAAGAGGCAGCATCTCAGACATCTGGAGCATAAATTCAGTTTTGTTATTTGGAAAATTTAACAGATATTTTATGGGATCTATATGTACCCAGAAAATCTTTTTGCTGAGCTGGCCACAAGCATACACTTGATGCAAGTTTAGTAAGTGTGTGTGCAGATGGGTGAAATTGAATATATTTCAGTGGATTGGAAATGGGGAGAAGAACTAAGAGGAGATGGTTCTATCCTGCTAGTAGCGTACTCATTTGTTTCTGAAGGCAGAGCAAAGAAGGACTCATTCAAACAAAACACTGAAAGGCTGAACAGAGGTTGTTTAGGTCATTCACTTTTTAATAAATGTGGGTAATTTTTTTGTATTTTCTGTCTGCTTGCAGACAAACAGCTGACACGAATGGGATCAAAATGAGATAAGGGGGACAATGTTCACCCATGGACTTTAGACATTTTGTTTTCATCTAGTCATTATTAGAATAGCCTGATGTAGGTAGGTGTTCTCCCTTTCCTTACACCATTGTGTGGATTAAACAACCAGTTCAGCTACCTGTGTTGTACAGATCCAATTGTCTATTTAACAGAGTTCAAAGTGAACCAATACAATACTCCAGGAAGCTGGAGAAAAACCTTGTTCTACAAAGCTTCTTTTACCTTTAGGTTTTTCTAAGAGATTAGTGTTATGCATAGAAAAAGAGTGAACCTATACACATGTATTTTGCACAAAATGAAAATTAGATCTCCACATCTATTTTGAGAAATTCTCTCTTCTACAATCAAGATATTTTAAAAAATTAAATATCTGAAGTTCTTCATCCACCATGACCTCCAGAAATCCAGTCTAAGAATATTCTGAATGCATGTATAATAGCTTTAGCCTCTTTTCCTGTTTTAGTGTTTTTGATAAGTGAAGGCAAAATCTACTTTTAATGATTAAGTTCTCACAAGTCACGTCTTAGCAACATCACATACATAAGAGAAAAAAACATTACAAATGTCTCAGCCTATCCTTTTTCTTTTTCCCTTGTGTGAAACTCCTAGAAATATGATTCTTAAACAATTGGGTGGAGGGGCAGGAAATCCAGCTTGTTAAAAAAGCACAAGAGAAGTAAAGAACAAATGGGTTCTATAGAAATATTTTCCTGTGAAAGTGGTTTAGGAAAGCTTAGGCTGTACTTATGTGCTCTTTTTTGTTACTGAAATATATATTCACTAAAATTTATTGAATGCACTGAGCATTAAGAGCTCTATGAATATATTGTACACAATCCGTCAGGTGTTACTTAGATGTATGTAATTGAACTTTGAATATACATATGTAAAGCATCCAGTATTCTCCCATTTTTTAGCATCTCCCATTTAATCATGTAATTAGGACATGTTGAATTCATAAATGAATTTACTAGTTTGCTATGTACAATAGAGGATGTTCATTACCAGTGATTCAGCTGTCCCTCTGATCTTGTGTCCTCTAGCCAGTAAACCACAACCAATCTGCCACATTTGCATGCATCTTTATTTGTTTCCAAGAGCATTAAGGTCCCTGTGGTCCCATGATCACTCTATGTTTTCAGTTGAGATGAAAAGAAATAGATGAAAATGTGGCATAATTCCCCCTTACATCCTGCACAGCTATTTTTGACAGGAAAACACATGATGAGTTAACACCTTAACCCTCTTCAGGCCTGATACAAGCTCCAACTTTTATAAACAAATATATGGAGCTCCCTAAGGATCCTTATACTAGATTTAAGTTCACATGAACACAGTATGTGTCATACTCAACTATTTCTTTATAACTGTGTTTTTAATTCTCAAATGATTAAATGCAAAAGTAGATAAACACATTACACACTAAATGAACTTTGTGGGTTTTTTTTCTGCTATGGAAAGAACCAAGTGGTTAAAGAGATCATGTCTTCACTGTTTGTGTAACCTATAAACACATTTCTCTGCAGAAACAGTGCAGAAATAGGCTAGTCCAACTGGATAATGACATAATGCTCCAGATAGCTTTACTCTTTTTTCCATTTTGTAACCTTCTTCAGATATAAAAATAAAATAATAATAACAAAAAGGACAGAATAGCTTTGAATTATATTGTGTTTTTACTCATAATGAATTAGGATTAACACTATTTGCATGCATTCACTACTGTGAAAGATTAGATATTATCTATAGATTATCTGCTTTACTTGTTACCATATAAAACAAAAAGTTATGAGCATTTTTTCCACAATCAATATGTATATAGTAGTATCACTTAAATAATTTTAAAAATATGCTGCACTAAAAGAAGAGCATCATGTATTCTTAAACAGATATAGCTAAATACTTTTGCCCACTCTTTCTTCCAACCATCCTCCTCTATTTAAAAGTCTCAGAAGGAATGAAGTAAAATAGCTGAATTTGGGGAGGTGGAAAAATCAGATCAAAATGGGTATTTCAGCATTCCTGAAGTGCATCTTTCTAATTGATTGCATGTTTCTATATGATGCATTACAGAACAATGCCCGTTACTGATGGCCAGTTATCCTTCTAGGTAGAAAACCCATTCTAAGAAAAAAAGTTGCTTAACAGTCTAGAAAATTCTTCTCTATTACAGTCATGCATGGAAAATGACATCAGTGATGGAACTATTAAAGTAGACGCTTCTAGCCAGCCAAGTGGCAACGTTGTAAGCTACGCATTTCTCAATTAAGCAACTACTCCTTTGAAAGTTCAGTTTTTTGAATAAGAATTGTTAAGTGACTTAGCCAATTGGCCTACTAAATGCTGCAAGTGATCAATCTCACATTGTATTTTATATTATCTTCCAACAGTAGTAATTGCTACTTCACCATCAAAATAGAATAAAAACTTTTCTTTTAGTGTTATACAGTCAGATAAATGAGACTGTGTCCAGAATTTGTCCTCTGCCAATAAAATTATACCATGGTTTAACCCTGGTAGGCAGCTAAGCCCCACACTGCCACTTACTCACTACCCCACAGTTGGATGGGGAAGATAATTGAAAAGGTATGTGAGAAAACTCGTGGGCTGGGCTAAAGACATTTTAACAGGAAAAGAAAAAACTGTGCATGCAAGCAAAGAAAAATAAAGAATTCATTCACTGTTTTCTATAGGCAGGCAGGGGTTCAGCCATCTCTAGGAAAGCATGGCTCCATCACGTGTAATGGATGGCAGCTTTATATACTGAGAACAACATCATATGGGATATCTTTAGTCAGTTGGGATCAGCTGTCCCAGCTGTGTTATCTCCCATATTCTTGTGCACCCCCAACCTCCTTGTCAGAGTTGGAAATATAGTTCTTGACACTGTATAAGCACCATTCAAGAAAAATAGAAACATCAGTGTGTTGTCAACACTGTTTTCATCACCGATCCAAAACATAGACGCATACAAATGACTACAAAGAAAATTAACTCTATCCCGGCCCATACCAGTACAATTACTAATAAATGCTATGGACTTTTAAAGATTCAAGACCAGAATGGCTGGTGCTTTGAGTAACCTGGTCTAGTGTAAGGTGTCCTTGCCTGTGGCAGGGGGGTTGGAACAAGGTCATCTTCCAAACCAAACCATTCTATGATTCTGTGATTCTATGATTTTGGGACTCAATAAGTCATCATTAAATTTGTTATTAATAACAGGTTATGCTCCAGTTATACATTTCATTTACAACTGCGTGTTAGTCTTACAATTAATTTCTACCCAGTTAACTCTTACAATATTTAAAGACTGGTACATTTTATAGTATTGCACTATCCACTGTAGTATTAGGGCTCACTGTAGTAAACAGAAATGATCACCTAGATATAATGAACCCATACAAAGATCGTAAATGTTTACTAACATGAATTATCCTGTATTATCAGTAAGGAAACCCAGAAAAATACAGAGAACAACACATTCATATGTGCATGTGTGTTTCAGAAATGGGCCATCGTCCATTATATGTGGTGTAAAAAACCCCCACAACTAACTACATTTTATGGATTTTTTTTTTTTTTACAGATCTGCAAATCACAGTTCTCCACTTTCTAGTTAGGCAGTCAATTCCACGGTGGCTAAGCAGATATACATGTACTCAACAGCACTGCAGAAAGGGACCTGGGTGTTTGGGTTGACAGTAAGCGTAATATGAGCCAGCACTCTGCCTGGCAGCGAGAGGGCAAACTGCATCCTGGAGTGCATCAAACACAGTATAACCAGCTGGTCAAAAGAGATTATCCTGATATATTTAGCATTGGTGCAAACTCACCTTGCATACTGTGTGCAGTTCTGGGCCCCACAATTTTAGAAGGATGTGAAGATACTCAAAGTACCAGACTTTGGGTTTTGCTATTTTGCAGAAAAGGAGTCTGAGGGGCAACCTCATTGTTCTCTGCAGTTTCCTGAAGAGCGGAAATTGAGAGGGAGGTGCTGATCTCTTCTTCCCGGTGTCCAGTGCCAGGACATCTGGGAACGGTTCAAAGTTGTGCCAGAGGAGGTTAAGACTGGACATCAGGAAACATTTCTCTACCAAGAGGGTGGTCAAACAATGGAACTGGCTTCCTGGCGAGGTAGTTGATGCCCCAAATCTGTCAGCATTGAAAAGTCATTTGGACAACACCCTTAAGAATCTGTTTCAACTTTTGGTCAGCCCTGAATTGATCAGTTGGACTAGGCAATCAGTGCAGGTTCCTTCCTGCACTGAAAGTCAATCATTCAATTCCATTTCATTGAATTGAATTGTGTTGCATTGTGCTGCACTACAATTTATTGTATTGTATTGTATTGTACTGTACTGCACTCTATTCTATTCTATTCTATTCTATACTGAAGAGAAAGCTGTGCTTCTCTGGCTCTTAGTTAGTAGTAATGTTCAGAAAATGCTCCATGTTTTTCAACATTGTTACTGGAGTTTTCTAGTTTGTGTTTTTCATCTTTTGCTATGGTGTAGACATCAGACTGTTACTCAGTGACCACTGTTGCACATTTTTTCTCATAGTACCTAACTTGCTCTATGATTTGGTGTCTGGAGAGGTGTTAAGATTCTTAGGGGTTTTTTTGTCTCAAGCCTTTTTCTTCTGTGTTATGTCTCTGATCCAATTATCATTTACTGTCATGCAGAAAATGACTAGCATATTTTCACTCTCCTAATTTTCTCAATCTTTGGGCAAGGTTACTGAATACTTCAAAACAAAATGGCATGAAGTCTGTTTGGATAGGGTATTTCAGAGTCACGTGTTTATTATTCCCTCAATTTGATTTAAATATTTAATTGCATATCTAAGACATTGACATTACTGTAAAGTCATCCTCACTGTAAAAAAGTACTTTATTGGGTTCACATGACATTTCAATGTTTTTAACTTGTGATCGTTGCTTCTTGACCTGTCACTGAGCACCACTTAGAAGAGTCCATTTCACTTTTCTTCACTTAGCCCCTTATCAACGTGTAGTTATACACATTGGTGAGACTCCCCTGAGCTTTGTCTTCTCTAGGCTGAACACTCCAAGCTCTCTCAGTCTCTCCTCATATGACAGATACTCCAGTATCATAATTATCTTTGTGGCCCTTTACTGGACTTCCTCCAGTATGTCCATGTGTCTCTCATACTGGGGAGCCCAGCACTGGAGACACAGGACTCAGATGTGTGTTGCCAGGGCTGAGTGCAAAGGAAGAATCACTTCCCTTGATCTGTAGGCAATGCTCTTCCTAATGCAGCATAGAAGCACTTCTTTGCTCTAAGAGCAAGTTTCTGGCTCATGGTCAACTTGGCGTTTCTCAGAGCCCCCATGTCCTTCTCTACAGAGCTGCTTTCCAGTTAGCTTCCAACCTGTACTGGTGCCTGGAGCTGTTCCCCAGGAGCAGGGTTTAGCATTTACCTTAGCTGAACTTTAAAGGTTACTGTGGGCCTGTTTCTCTAGCCTATCTGCTTGCCTCTGAATGACACACCCGTCTGGTTCATCAGCCACTCCCCCCTTTCGGCATCCTCTGATAAAGGTACATTCTGTCCCATGGTACAGGTCAGTAATGAAGATGTTACACCTCTTCATTACTGAATCTGAATCTTCATTCACTACTTTTTTGAGCAAAAGTAGTGAATATCTCAAAACAAAAGTGTTGGAAATCTGTTTGAGTAGGGCACTTCAGATTCATGTGGTTTTTATGTGCTGTACTTGATTTAGATATTAGAGTGCACATCTAGGAAAATGACTTTACTGTATGTTCAGAATGGTTACATATCTGATGATATGCATGCAAAAATTCTATCATACCTCAAACTGTACTACCCTGTTCTGATGGTTAATTGACTAATATCTTAGTTACCAAACATGAAGAAGAGATCAATTTTATAAATTAATATGCTCCTGAAAGAGACACTCAAATACAAACAATTTTTCACAAAGGCAGCTGTCTCAATGGAAAAATATGAAAACTTAGACTTAGATGATACAATATCCTGTGATTCAAACAGAAAACAAATAGACCAAGCAATTACATTCAAGTAATAGCATCTTTTAGGTTTGTAGAAATTACTATCATATAGCAGAAGCAAGAACACTTTGTAAAGCAAAACACAGACTAAAACAAGGAATAATTAAAAACCTGGAAACTGGTAGGTAAACTTTGCCCTTCTCACTAGTTTAAAGCACTGTAAGTTTATAATAATTTGTCTTTTGAAGTGTTAAATGCACAAACACATTTTTTTTCTCTCTCTCCATATTTCTGGGGTCAGAAAAGATCAGATTTATCAAAAAGCACAAATGCTTGTTCTGGGAGTATTTCCAAATATGTAGACAGCAGAATTGCTGTGAATATTACAAGCTGATTTACTGAATTTTACACACCTCGCAAAATCATTCAACAGTTTTCATGATGGGCTGAGTTCCTTCTGTTGTGAGTGTTGGCTTTTATTTACTCAATTTGTCTACATTACTACATTAATTATAAATATGGTTAAGTACAGCAGGCTTATTATCCTGCTGAAAATAAGAGAAAACCTATTTCTGCTCTATTATCCTAATAGGAAGGCAATATAGTCACATTCTCTATCTTTAATTTATCATCATAACACCATCCTGTGAAGTATATGCGTCCTTAACGTGCAAAGGCAGTCCTGTAATACAGAAAAATTCAAATTATTTTCTCCATTGTGTCACTGTCAGAAACTGCACCCAGGCTCCTGGGAATGTGGCAGAGCCTATGCCAACCATCTTTTACATACGTGATCTGAAAGAAAAGGGAAGGAAGAGAACATCTCTTAGAAAGAGACTGGGAAGCTGTCACCCTAGATGTGTATCTACCTCACAATACTTCAATGAGAGAAAAATCTCACCCACCATCGGCTTGGCATGATGCTAAAAGCACACTGTCCCAATATTAAAGTTTACTGTCCAACTCTCACACAAAATCTACCTCTCAATAATTTTAATGGAAGCTTTTTAATGGAAGCTAAGAACTCCAGGATTATCAACTTTAGGACTTCTTTGGGTGACCAGGTTTTCCTTGTTTTCTGCATACATACATTGGAATGTACTTGTGTTTTTGTTTTGATTTGAGAAGGCACACCATGCTTTGAGGAAATGACACCTCATTAAAAATTAGAACTGTTTCACTCCTCAGTAGTCTGACAACTTCTCTGTCATTTCATAACTCTTTCTCTGAGCTTTGTATACTGATTATGCTGATCCGAAATGACTGTCAACAGGGGAAGGGAATAAGTATTTTGGGATTTGAGTTACCAGCCTTTCTGTTTGAACTTAAATCTGTTGCCAAGGCAACGGGAGAAAAGCTGGATATTATTTTTTAAAGAAAACAACAATCATAAAATGGTGGCATGTATTTTAATCACATCCATTTCTTTTTGGCATTTAACACTGCTTTGAACCAGCAAAGGAAATCACTGCTATTATAGCCTTCCTTATGCTGCAAAATAACAGACTTGTACAACTCAAATACACTCATAACTCTTTTTTAGCCTTTCCAGCTGTAAGAAGGAGCTTCTCTTAGTTCTTGTCCTGGAGGTGTCTCAGTAGCAGTTCACAGCCTACAAATCAGGAAGTTAAAGAGGTGGCAAAATTCACACTGTTAACCAACTGACCCAGGAGGTTGAAATTCTGTTAAAAAAGGGGAACACCTTCTCCTCCATGTGCTTTTGTTGTTTTTCAAGCTTTCTGTTGCACAGTTTAGCCCAAGAGTTTTGATAACTTTTAAAAACCCCTCTCCTCTCATCATAGCCTTGTGGTTCACTATCAACAGGTAAATCATAGATCTGCTGATGGTTTGCTTTACACACGTGTTATCTCAGTCTCTCAAAAGAAGCGCTAATTTGAAGAAATTAGACTATTTTTGAGCTGAAACACTAAAGTTTTTTCATGCTTTATGACTTCTTATCCTATTGTTAGAGAGGTAAGTCTTTTTTTCATCCTTATTTTCATCCTCATTCTTAGCACCTCATCATATTCAGGTTTTTGCACAAGTAAGACAACGCACATTGTTAGACTAAATATGGCCCCTTTTTTTCAGGCACTTCACAGTCCAGGAGAAACGTGAAATAAAGCTTTGCTCTTCAGTCCTGCATATATCAACCTGGAGGCTAATAGCTTCCGCTTCCCTATAGAAAATGGCTTTTGCATGAAGTTGAAAAGAGATAAATTAAGATTTCTGTAAACTTATGGACAGACTTCAAGATTAAAATAAAGTCACTAAATTACATTCAGAAGCTGAAGCAGAATAAACAGCAAACACAGGCCATATTCTGAGACATAAACCTGTTAACGGGAAAGAAAATTACTTACGGCATAGAAATTTGAGATAATCTTATATTGATCATAAACACCATCAAGGCAGAAAGATTCAAGAATAGTATATATTAACACCACTAATACATGCAATCAGCCAGAGGGAGGTAGAAAAAAAATATATTTTTTCCTTTATTGAAAAGTACAATCAACTGTCCTGAAATCTTGACTGCTTGAAGTTTATTCTATTCTTTCTGCAATTGGCATGTTTTCTAACTTTTCTCACCATATTAAACCATGCAATCATAAAGTCCTAGAATCATAGAATCACAGAATCACAGAATCATTGAATCGTAGAATCATAGAATTATAGAATCATAGAATCATAGAATAGTTTGTGCTGGAAGGGACCTGTAAAGATCATCCAGACCAAAGCTCTTGCAATGAGCAGGGACATCTTCAACCAGATCAGGTTGCTCAGAGCCCCATCCTCTCTGTGCAAACTATTCCAGTGTTTCAACACCCTCATTGTAAAGCATGTCTTCCTTGTATCTTGTCTAAATCTACCTTCCCTTAGTTTAAAAACATTACCCCTTGTCCTATCACAACAGGCCCTGCTAAAATGTTTATCCCCCTCTTTCTTAGAAGTCCCCTTTAATTATTGAAAGGACATGAAAAGTCCTCTCTGGAGCTTTCTCTTCTCCAGACTGAACAACCGCAGCTCTCTCAGGGTGTACTCATAGAAGAGGTGCTTCAGTGCTCTAATCATTTTAGTGGCCCTTTTCTGGACCTGCTCCAACAGGTCCATGTCATTCCTGTTCTGAGGACTCCAGAGCTGGACGAAAGGGATCTTCCTTAGTAGGAGCAACGTCAGACAATTTGGAAATACAATAGGTAAGCTACACTGAAGTAATTAATACAATGAAGGTTTTTCTTCATTTAATTTCACTGGTCAAGTAAGACAGAGGTGTAAATTACACTTATCTACCTCCATGTTTCATTAAGCTTAAATTAGGGAACACCATGCTAGTCTGCCTGTTGATCTGAGAATAAGGGTATTATCTGAGGAAAAAGGTTAGGTATTTTATAGCTTAAATTTGGCAAGAAGTTTGTCAAAGTCTCCCATAATATCCTTGTAGTCAAATTGGTCAAATATGTATTAGAAGGAGAAATAAGAGTGGTTGGAAAATTGACTGAACTGCCAGGCCAAAATAGTTGTGAAGAACCCAAGTGGAAGCCAATTAGCAGTGTTGTATCTCAGGGTTTGATTGTAGAGCAAATAGACCGTATAAGGTCTTCATCAGCTACATGAATGATGGAACACAGTGCACTCTAAGCAAGTTTGGGGTGGCATACTATAGGGACCTGTCAATGCACTGGGCTATTCGTGCATTTAGCTATTCAGGAACATAGGACAGCCTGGAGAAGCAATCAGACTGTAACTTCATGAACCTTATCAAAAGTGAACACAAAGCCTAGATCCTGGGATGGACAAACTCCTGCAGCAGAACAGGCTGGGGCCAACTGATTATAAGCAGCTCTGTTAAAAAGTCTCAGGGCCCTGGGGCACACCCGTTTGGCCATGAAGCAGCAGTGCCCCTGGGCAGCAAAGAAGCCACCACAACTCAGGCTGCACAAGTAATGGTCCAGCCAGTGGGTCTGGGGAAGAACTCTGTCCCACTATCCAGGACCTGTGAGATGCACCTGAGTGCTGTCTCCAGCCTGAGGTTCCCACATACAGGACTAGAGCAAGTCCTAGGGAAGCCACAAGGTGGTTGGAAGCTGAAGAACAGGGCATATGATGAGAGCTTGTGGGAGATGTGTTTCTTCAATCTGGGAAGGGACAGATTTGGCCCCTTTTGGTCTCTTTGGTCTTACAGGTGTCTTGAAATACCTGAAGGCCAAATTGTGCACAATGGAAGGATGAGAGGAAAGGAAAACAGTTTTAACAAAAGTTACCCTGCCTTGGTGGAAGGAAAGCCTTTTTCACCTTAAGTAGGGTTAAACATTTGCTCCAATTTAATGCTTGGAGATACTTAAAAACTTACTGGAGGGGCCTGGAATAACTGCACTTGCTGTAGCTGCTTATCAAGGTTTAGCCTGGACTGGTCACTGAATGAATCACAGATGTTTTCAATTAAACCCTCTCCCTTCCCAGAAGGGGAAGAGAGAGAGAATAAGGGAGAGAGACTTCTGGGTTGAAAAAAACCTCTGCAACAGCTTTAATGAAATATTAACAATAAAAAGAAAATATAATAATAACAATGAAAGATATACAAATAGCTACAAACCCAATATTAACCCCCAGGATGACAATCATGTCACTGGCAAGCACTGGGACTGGACTCAGCAGCAGACAGGAACTGGATTCAGGAGCTGGATTCAGCAACATACAGATAGAGATCAAAGGCAGAAGAATGGACAGCGTCTTCTTCTGACACTGGCCATTGAAGAAGAGAGGGCTGGCCCCTTTGATCACTCAGGTTTATACTGAGCATAACACAGATGGTATGGAATATCCTGTTGCTCAGTTTTGGCTTACCTGTCCTGCCCGCTCCTCCCCACAGGAACGAACCCTTTGCGCTTTTGCACTTCTGACCCTCCAACATGGCACATAAAAGAGTTAGCTGACATTGGTTGTTGTAGGAATAAAAATAGGTAAGCAAGAGCCTCTCTGCATGCCATTCCTTAGTATTAACTATAAACATCAAATCTTACCACTGCTAGAAGCAGACACTGTCTGAAAAACACACCATTAATTTCAGACAATGCAGTCAGTTAGTAGAGACTTGACTGAAAAAGTAAAATTACTAAAAAGAAAATTGGTTTTTTTTCTATCTCAAACCAAGACGCTTTAAGCAGGTCATTGGTGGTTGGTCATTGGGGGTTGGACCAGATGATCTCCAGAGGTCCCTTCCAACGCCTAACATTCTGTGATTCTGTGACTAGGTGACCTCTAGAGGTCCCTTCCCTTCTATGTATATGTACATATGAGATGGAATTAGTTTTCTTCATAACCACTCACATGGTGCTATGTTTTGGATATATTGCCAAACCAAGGTTGATATCACACTGGTATTTTAGCTGTTACTGAACGGTGTTTGTACACCACCAAGCTGTTCTCTGTTTCCCGCTCTGCCCCGCTTGATGCTGGGAGGTGACACAGCTGGGCAGCTGACACCAACTGACCAAAAGACTATCCCATACCATGTGATGTCATGCACAGCAATAAAAGCTGCGGAAAAGAAGCAGAGGAGGGAAATATTTAGAATTATGGCATTTGTCTTCACAAGTGAAAGTTACACGTGATAAAGACCTGCTTTCCTGGAAATGGCTAAATATCTGCCTGTCAATGGGAAGTAATGAATGAATTCCTTATTTTTATTTGCTTGTATATACAGCTTTTGCTTCACCTATTAAACTGTCTTTACCCCAACCCACAAGTTTTCTCACTTTTACCTTTTTGATTGTCTTCCATTTGTCACTTTGAGGGAGTGTGTGAGTGGCTGTGTGGGGCTTAGCTACCTAGCAGGATTAGTCTACAACAGTATATCATGTTTTGATGATACTGTAATCAAAAAAACTTCTGTACTTTTAAGTTCTGCATTGTTTTATGAAATGAAACAGGTTTAAAAAGACTGAAACTTTTTTGATTTATTTTACCTTTACAAAAAATATATTTCATGCAATTTACAGTTTTTAAATGGTAGACCTTCACTTTTTTTAGTTTTTTGAATTATGAACTATCATTTGTTCTAACATTCCACCTTTTTCACATTTGCAAACTTCTGTACTTTTCTAATGCTGTGCTGGAGTTTCTGCTCCAATCAGTTTCCCACCTTAATAATTTTTATTCTTCTGACAGGTTCCCAATATGTCAAATAAACTGCAGTTTTCATGCATTACCATTAAGTTCATTCTCAGAGGTTCATAGGATAATTCAGGCTGGTGCAGAACTGAGGAGGGCTCCAGCCCCAGCCCCTGCCCCAGGCATGTTCAGCTGTAAAGCTTGATTCAGGTCAGAAGAGGTTGCTCAGAGCTTCACCCAGTATAGGCATGAACACCCTTAGGCCACAGCCTAAACTTCCTGGGTCTTGGCTCCACAGCTGAGCTGTCTTTGTGGTCAAAAGGCTTCACTTTATCTCCAGCCTGAGCCTCTCGTGTTTCAGGTTGTATCACTGCTTCTCACCCTCCTGCCACTCACCACTGTGAAGACCCTGGCTGCTTCTCTTCCATCTCCTCCTGCTGATGCTGGGGATGTTGTTGGACGCCTCCAAAACTGCCCCTTTTCCCAGCACAGCAGCCTCTTCACACAGGGCAGGGACTTCAGCCCTGTCTTGGTGGCTTCTGCTGATTTCATTCCAGTTTAGCTATAGCTATGCCCAAAAGCGGACACCATCTAGATGTGATATAGCAAGTGCTGAATAAAGGGTGATCCCTTGATGCTATATGGCAGCTCACACTACCTCAGGTGCTGCTGTTCCTGCTGGCTGCAGGAGAGCTAGATCCTGCGCAGCCCACTGCCCAGCAGGGCCCAGGGCCATCTCCAGAGAACTGCCCCCAGGCCCCACCAGCCCCAGACTGACATTGCTGCAGGGCTCTGGTTTCAGGGCTTAGCCTCTGTCTTATCTGAATTTCACAGGGTCACTTGCAGTCCCTTCCTACCACCTATCCAGGTCCCCAGAAGGCAGCCTGACCCTCAAGCATGTCAACTGTTTCTCCTTTGGTGTCATCAGTAAACACAATGAGCATGCTCTCTATTCTCTCCTCCAGGTCACTGATCGAGTTGTTGAATAGGGCAAGTCCTAGGATAGATCTTGCACTACAGCACTTGTTACTAGCCTCCAGGCAGAATACAACTCAGTTAGCCGTGGCCCTCTGAGCCCAACCATACAACTGGTTATTTACTGGTTGTCTTCACATCCAGACTGTGATCTCCTAACTTGCATGCAAGAACATTGCAGGAGGCAGTGCCAAAAGCCTTGCTGTAGTCAAGGTAAATGTCATCTTTGTCCACAGATCCAGTCATTTTATCACCAGGGACAGTCAGGTGAAAAGAAGAAGAAACCCATGTTGACTGTTTCAGATCACCTTCTCCTTCCTGACTCCAGAAATATGTTGCAAGGGAAATCACTTCTTGATTTTCTTTGACACCAAAGTGAAGCCAACCCCTGTCTGCAGTTTCTGCATTTGTTCATTTTGAACTTCATAGAAGATGCATGTAATATTTGCCTTCCTGCAGTGGGTGGAGATCTCCCCCAGTCTCTTCAACTTTTTGAAGATGACGGAGTGTCAAAGGCACCACCTCAGCTGCACCTCAACAGGTTGAACAGAATTACCAACATGTCTCAAATAATCCCCAACCCAACCTCATGCACTGCTAGCCATTGTCCTCCTTGAACACTTCTAAAGAAACATGGAGGTTTGGGAGACCATGCTGGTGACAACTAAGCAAAAGAAAGAAGGCACAGGGGTACCTCAGCCTTGTGTGTGTCTCCTACCACCAAATCACCTGTCCCATTCAGCAGTGGGAGATTTTCTTTGTTCAGTCCTTTAATGCTAATGTGGAAGCTCTTGTTGCCCTTGATGTTTCTGTGTCATTTCGGAACATAGTTGGACTTTGGTTTTCTTAGCACCAATGCTTCATGACAGCATGGTGTTTCTAAACTCCTCCTTTCTAGACTTTCCCTTCTTCCAGTTCCTGTATGCTGTCTTATCACATTGGAGCTCTGTCATGAGTTGCCTGCTCAGCCAAGCTGTCTCCCAGTGCATCTGCTTGTCTCCCTGGGTACCATGGTGAACTGTTCTTGCACTTGGAGATGCTGTCCTTAAATGCTTAAAGGTCCAACAGCTTTCCTGATCAACATTGCCTTTCAGTGTTCTCTACCATGGATGCCCATCTACCATCCATCAAATCTCTGAATAAGCCAATATCTGCTCATCTGAAAGCCCTAATCTCTTTCCTCACTCTGCTCAAGGTCTTAAAGTCTCTAATAATATGATCACTACAGCCAAGATACCATTGATTGTCACATATCCAGCCTGTTCCTCCCTGTGAGGGAATGGCAGATACAACCAGTCATCAACCCAGTTGACTCACCCAGTGACTGTTCACAAGGTTATGCCCAACACCCTCCAGAAATCTTGACTGCTTATGTCCTGCTATTTTTCCCTCTGATCAGAGGCCAGGGAGGGTAAAGCTCATATGAAAACAAGTGCTTGTGACAGTCATTTAAAGAAAGCTTTGTCCACTTTGCCACCCTGCTGACTGGTCTGTAGCCAGACCCAAACCCACAACAACACTGTCATGGTTTCAGTTGGAATAGAGAACTTTCTTGCTAGCAGCTGGTGCAGTGCTGGGTTGTATTTGGGATGAGAATATTGTGATAGCACACTCATGTTTTCAGTTTCTGCTCCTCATACAACCCTACCAGCGAGTAGGCTGGTAGTGCATAAAAACTTGGGAGGAGACACAGCCAGGACTGCCGACCCCAACTGACCAAAGGAGTATTCTATTCCATATTACATCATGCTCAGTATATAAGGCAGTGGGAAGAATAAGGAAGAGGCTGAAATTTGGAGTTATTTGTCTTCGGAAATAACCGCTAAGAGTGATGGCACCCTCCTTTCCTGGAGATGGCTGAACACCTGCCTGCTGATGGGAAGCAGTGAATTAATTCCTTATTTTGCTTTCCTTGTGTGTGCAGCTTTTGCCTTGAGTTTCTCAACCCTCAAGTTTTTCTTCACTTTTACTCTTCTGATTCTCTCTCCCATTGCAACTGGGGCTAGTGAGCGAGTGACTGCATGATCTTAGTTGCCAGCTAAACTACAACACACACTCTTGCCAGAGCATCACTCTTAAAGGCCGGTCCTCTGGCCCTGAAACACAAGCTCTCAGCCTGCCTGTTGTCATTCCCATAGATGAGCCTCACACGTCAAAGCTGGTCCTTCCCATCATGGACAATCTCTGTCCTTGTCTTCCTGGCCTGTCTTTCCTGAAAGCTTGTATCCACCCATTGCTCATTCTGGTTGTGCAAGCTGTCCTATGACATCTGCCTTTGCAACATTGCTGTGGAGTTGCAGCTCCATGTGGAGTTCTAATCCCCCCTGCTTTGTTTTCTAGGCTGAGAGTATTTGTGTACGTGCACTTGAGGCATATGTCCCTTTGTCCTGGTTCATCACTCCTGAGGTCTCCATTGTTCGCAACATCCTGCAGCCTTCTCCACTCAACCCATCTGAACTTTCCACACTTGACTTTGGGTCATAATCCCTCTCTGATCTCAGCAGTTTAAAGTTCTTCTCACCACTTCAGCCAGTCTCTTTCCACATTTTATCAGGTGAATCCCATCTCCAGTCTGCAGTCCTTGATCTTCAATGTGAGTCCCACGGTTAAAAAAGCTGCATCCCTGTCAATGGCATCTGCTGTGCAAGCAACTATTGACCCACAAGATCCATGCACTTCTCCCCAAACGCTTTCCCCCTCATTGGCAGAACAAAGGGGACACTAACCCTTTTTCACACCCTGTGGCAAAAACCTTGCTCTGCTTGCAGCACCAGGCCTTGCTGATTGCAAATCCCTCCCTGGCACCAGCTGAAAGCCATTGGGTCCTTCCCTCAGCAGGAGCAGGCTACAGACAAAACATTTTTGTTGGGAATAGCTGACAGGGGTTTTCAGAAATGAATGCTGATGTTTGCCAGGAGCAACAGCCTCCTTTGGCAACCTTTTCTGTTCAGCTGCTGGAAGCCCAAGGTGCCTAAAGGAGTTCCCAGGAGGTCCCGGAAGCAGACACCAGAGACTGCTGCACAAATAGCCGCTTGTGTGGTTCCATGTGACTGCTGAACAACATAAGCTGCCTGGTGGGAACACAGCTCCTTTTCAATACCCCAAAACAAAATTGTGATCTATGCAGTACTTGAGTCACCTCTATATACCTAAAACACTTCCACTGTAAAATCTAGGCAGGTTTTATGTCTAGAATACTTGTTAGGCAGTAGTTCTTTTTGGTTGCTGCTAAAAAAAGAAAATACTGTAAAAGTCAGATGTAATGGAAGTAACTCATGGAATGGGCTGAATATGCAGTTCCTGTTACCAGTAAATTTTCAGATAGATTGAAGAACAACCAAAAATTCTTCTAATGTCTTCTGCATACAGCAATATTAAGTGTTTAAAATACTACAAGCTGATATTTTTCACACGGAAATAGGTACCTTATGTTTACATTTCATTTTTAATACTAGCAATAGTAACATTTTTTCCCATCCAAATTTCTTTCACTGGAAAAAAAAGTTATGGAAAAGAACTGTTTAGAGCAAATTACTAGTTTAAAGTTGATGACAAATACCTCAAAAAGAAAATAATATCTAGTCTTCCCTGAAGTTGTCATGGTAATTTTTTACATTGATAAAATTGATTTATAGAATGTTTTATGTAGTTATGTGTAATAAATTAAAACAACAACAAATTAAAAACAGGTAAAATTAACCTGCTGAGGGGGAGAAGTAGTAATGAAACTAGTCCTTTGGAATGGCAACAATATTGCATACCAAACACAGTGTAGAGTTTATAAATGTTTATCTGGTATAGCTTGAATTTCTGTATTGGCAGTCACCACAGATATACTTACAGATTTGCATTCTGCCTACAGTGGTAGTAACCAAAACTGCACTTCAATGTTCACTTGAATTTTATTCTTTTATAAGACAAAAGTATACTTTGTCTTTCCAGTTACTTTTTGTGTTTTGGTAACTCTGAAGACAGTGTTTTTTCTCATATATGCATAGTGAAAAAGAAAATAATCCATTGTGAGCAACAGAGATTTTTAAAAATTTGATAGTAGAATATGACTTAGTGCAGTACTATACCTGATATATAAATGTGACGGAGCACTCTCTTTGGAATGCTTCTCTTCTTCCCTCAGCACACCCCTACTTTCCTCATCTTGTACATACATACATACACACACACACACACAGCGGGGGGAGCAAGGGTCATAACCATATTTTTTCACTAGCTGACCCAGAATAGAGACACATGTAACATCAGGAAACAATTCATAACTTACAGACTGTAAAGAAACATTAGAGGATGAGCTCATAATTTTTAGTTGAGGAAAATTTATTTTCAATGTAAAGAATATCTGCTGTAGATTGTTGGGTTATTTTAAAAATTTAAAAATCAATTATTATTTTAGCTTAGTCACTTAGAAATAAAGTTGGAATTTTTTCTTTACTTTCTTTGCCTACTTAAATTTGTGACTGTTCTTTGTTCTTCACTATTCTCAAAATTTTTTTTTTGCTCTATAAAAACTAAATCATAACTAAAAGTGTAGTGACAACACTACAAAAAAGCAATTGATAGAGTAAAATTATATATGACTTTTCCAAAGAAAGACTAGAATTTTGTTTGGGATTAGAAACACTGACATAAAATAGGCATAGATTTGCAAAGAGATGTAACCTGAACAATTTTAGGACAGCTTCTGAAGAGGAAATAGTAGGATTGGTATCTCCTTCCCTTGGTTATTCCCTGTGTTCATCCTCTCTGAGCTAATCCTAAATGTTTCAGGTACAGGATACCTTGTAAACTATTGGTGCATTAGTCCACCTGCAGGTACTCCACACAGCATAGTTCCCTGACTAACCCAGTCTCTTTCAATTTGCAGAGTGTCAGGGCAGAAACTGAAATCCTGACCAGCATTGCAGAAGTAAGGAAGTATAAAATTAAATGAAACAAAACATGTGAATCCATCACTTCCTCTAAATTACTTTGGTAGATTAGAACTTTTCACTATGTACCCTTCAAACACATAGTGCTGATGTTCTATAGACTGGAAAAAGTCATTCGGTGTGTTAAAATGCAGAGATAAACAAACAAAACATTACCCACTTTTATCCATATAAAGAAACACTTCTTACACAAAATTTTTAATAGCTGCTATGTAATTATTTCTGCAGACAAATTTTTCAAAAAGATTAAGAGGAATGTTCTATCTGATATGGGCTACATTTTAGTAACTTTGTATTTGCTTTTCAGCGGTAAGTAATGCAAGAGGCAGGGAGAGCTTAAAAGTTTGGCAATGGGATGTGAACACTTACAAATGTGTCAATGGTTCAAATCTACTCTAGGCCAGACATAACTGAAAATTAATACCTGATGGCAGTCACTGAGGGGTGTGAAATGTATTGGTTGTTGATCAAGTCAATGAAGAAGTTTCAAGATGTAAAACAAAAAAACAGTTTGTAAAATTGCAATCACTTGGCAATCTGGACATTATTAGGGTAACCAAAGTTTGACTGTCCTGAAACATTTTTCCATAGATCCTCCTACTGAAGATAGCTGACAGATAATCTGTATGTCAATTTGTTTTAATATTGTGAAGTTATCCTTCGATGCCTAAGAGGTAGCAGCAGGCTCATTTTCAGATATTCAAAAGTCTTTTAGCCAATATAGGATTTAAACATTTTGGGGCAGAGGTGTTTATTTGCTTGTGAAATGTGTGTCACTGAATGCAAAGTGTTTATAGTCCATGGCCAGATTCTGAGAGGTGTGAGAGCACAAAAACTCTGTAGTAAATAATAATAGAAATAGGAATAGATATAGAAAGAGCAGTAATAAATATAATAATAATAATAATAACAACAACAACAACAACAACAATAATAATAATAACAACAATTATTATTATTATTATTATATTGAAACATAAGATACTGTGGGTTTATAAATATGTGAGATTTGACATTCTTGTATAGTCCCTGAGAGGGTAAAGAATCATTACAGATATTTAGGGGATGACTAAGTTTTTCACTTTATTCCACTTGTCAGTGAGCTGGATAAGTGGACACTCCAGCAGAAAAATATGCCAATATTGTCAAAACAAGGAGTTTGATTCTTATCCTGTTTATGCTTAATAATTCAGGTGGAATAATACTGAAGTTGCTAGACCTATGTGTGGAAATGGAAGAACGTCTACAGTTCAGCTAAGCCTCATCACTGTTCACTAGAAATGTGAAAAATATGGAATTCTATATCAAGACACTTATTGAGAACAGAAAGGCAAGAGTAAAGTGCATGATACACCATACTTTTAAAAGAATTTTACTGTAAAGTGAAGTGTGTCTTAGAAGTGATGTAATTTTTTATATAGCAGACACTATTGACAGCTCAGGGTGGCCTGTCATGACATGATGAAAATGCTGTGTATATAGCCAAGGGTTTTCTGGGTAGTACTGTTTTTAAAAAACACTATGTTTCTCTTGAGGGCATCGTTAAAATGAGGTTTCAAAAGCTTTTTAGATGAGTGACTCAAAACTGTGATCTTACTAACATGTGGTAATACTGTAAGAAAAATACTGTATGACTCTCTAGAGGGAATACAGAGTGAGTACTGGGGCAGAACTTGATATTTTTGAATTATTACAGTTATGTCTGCTGTACTCAAGTTTAATTTCACCTGTTGTCCTGGTTTGAGGTA
>VZSF01006736.1:0-70933 GCA_013398295.1 Chionis minor | reverse complement strand
ACACAGTACTCCAGATGCAGCCTCAAAAGGGCAGAGTAAAGAGGGAGGATGACCTCCCTCGACCAGCTTGCTACACTCCTCTTCATGCACCCCAGGATGCCATTGGCCTTCTTGGCCACAAGGGCATATTGCTAGCTCACTGTCATCATGTTGACCATCAGGACTCCCAGGTCCCTCTCTGCACAGCTGCTTTCCAGCAGGTCAGCCCCTGTCTTGTACTGCTGCATGGGGTTATTCCTCCCCAGGTGCAGGACCCTACACTTGCATTTGTTGAATTTCATATGTTTTTTCCGTGCCCAACTCTCAAGGCTGTCCAGGTCATGCTGAATGGCAGCACGGCCTTCTGGTGTGTCAGCCACCCCTCCCAGCTTCATGTCATCAGCAAGCTTGCTGATGGTACACTCCATCCCTTCATCCAGGTCATTGATGAATACCTTGAACAGGACTGGACCCAGCACTGACCCCTGAGGAACACCAACAGGTACAGGCCTCCAACTAGACTGTGCCCCACTGATCACAACCCTCTGAGCTCTATCTACCAGCCAGTTTTCAATGCACCCCACTGTTCGCTCATCTAACCCACATTTCCTAAGCTTACCTATGAGGATGCTGTGGGAGACAATGTCAAAGGCCTTGCTGAAGTCAAGGTAGACAACATCCACTACCCTCCCCTCATCTATCCATCTAGTCATGCCATTGTAGAAGGTTATCAGATTAGTCATACATGACTTAGCTTTGGTGAATCCACATTGACTACTTCTGATAACATTCTTTTCCTCCAGATGCTTGGAGATGACACCCCGAATGAGCTGTTCCATCATCTTTCAAGGGACGGAAGTCAGGCCGACTGGACTGTAGTTTCCTGGATTCTCCTTCTTGCCCCTTTTGAAGACTGGATTGACAAGAGATCTAGAGAACAATTACATTATTATCTTTGAAAATAGTTGGATATTGGTTTTAACTACAGGTAAAGATGGAAAGTGCTAAATTTTTCTTCTTTGAAGTTAGAGATAGTCTAAATAAAATTTGGCTCTGTCATACTGCGGCTTTTCCATTTCTGCATAATTTTATCAGAATTGCCTGAGTTGCAACTTTAAAAATAGTAGGAAAAGCAGAAGCCTCAGAATGCACACTTTGCTTTTGTTTAAGTGGATAGAGAAGATGATGACAGAAATGTCAGTTCTTTTCAGTAACTATGCATCAGATTGAAGTTGTAGGGCACAAAACCAAGGAAAGGATATTTTCCCCAATTTTGGATGAAACTTCTACATTTGTCAAAGAAAAATGCAAAAAGAAACAGTCAGGATATAAGCAAAAAGGAGGAAAAATCTGGTCATAAGGTTTTCTTACAAAACACAGTATGTTTTTTCAACTGTACTGTTCTTTAGAAAGGTGCAGGTTTTATTTGTAATGGACATACTTTAGTATATGTTCCCTAGTGTGGAGTTGGTCTGTCTACTGTAAAATTACAGGATATTTTCCAATATTTTCAATCAGAGGACAGCAGGAGTCCATAAGAAGCTAAATAAATACAAAATAGTATGGTTTGTTTATTTAGACCCTAACTAAATGTAAGTATTGTCCTTGTATTGCATTTTTGTCTCTGTTACAAATGGAGCCACTATATCAATTTCCATGCCATCTCACGCTGAACATACTATTGTTAATAGAAAAGAAGCAAATGGAAAATACAGAGTAAAAATAAACAAATGGGCACACGTTAATCCCAATGTCAGCACTCAATTGTGTTTATTTCTGTAACAGATTTTCACTGAATGAATAATAGCTTTAACAAAAATCTTCATTGGTAAATTCCACAGATACTGCTTTTCCTATCTCAAACTTCTTTGCATTTATTCAGATGTCATTATTTTAATGGGAACACTCACAGTGCAGTAAGGTTTGCCATTGTGCTTCTTCAGTCCTTTCTGGAAAAGTAATAGTTTGGAGAGCTTCCACACAAATTGCATGCAAAAGCTGGAAAAAAATGTTTTGTTCTTTCATTGACAATGTACTACTGATAGACATGAGCTGCTACTTATTACTCTAGGCAGAGACACAAAAGTGGTTTCCACTGTAGTGTCTTATTACTAATTGGAGACCACATGTGAAACCACTGAGACCAACCAGAACAGTTTTGTTGACCTAAGCAGGTATTAGATCAATCATCCAAAGAATAACCTTTTTCCTGCTAAGTAAAAACTAACAAGGTCAGGTTGATTAATTAATTAATAATTATTAATTGCTTAATTATGGTTGGAATCCATGATCTTAAATGTCCTTTCCAACCTAGGTGATTCTATGATTCTATTATTCTAATTCAGGTAAAGTGATTGTGCATAATAAGCCCTAAAGATTATAAAATACGGAGTATTTTGGACCACCCTTTGTGCAAGTTACCATTGTTTAATGAAGTTACTTTTTTTCCTTTAGCATTAAGTGGCATTTTACCTTTAGATTCAGATTTTAGATTCAATTATAGCTTACCAAAATAAGTGGATTTTTTTTCCCAGTATTTTCGATAGAAACAGAGACATTACCTGCCAGATTACTAGGGATCTTTAAATGGTGACAGAAACACATCTACCTTCATAGACTAGTTTTATTTCTTTCTTGACAAATTTTCTCTGCAAGTACATCCCAAAATATTGATTCTGTTTCAGTGTGCAGACAGCAGGAAAACACTATCAATAAGATTAGTTAATTAATTCGAATAAGCAGTAAATTTTATGACAGTTTCTGATTTGAAAAGTAACTTCAAAATGCATAATCCATGCCCAGATTTAGTTTGCCTATAATTTCTGAGGAAATTTAACCTGCATTATAAGCTAGGCATACAGACACGTTTTGTGGGATTTTTTGGTAGCTGAGTTTTGTTTGATCAAAACTTTCAGTTTTTAGAAAACCAAAATGTTTTCAAACTGTTAAATAAATATTCATATAAACAAATTACAATACCAAACAAAAAAATTGTTAAATTAATGTGTATATTATTATATAATTCATGCATGACATTATTGAGAGCAATTACAATTTTAATTTCTGCCAGCAGTATATACCTCATGACTTACTGTTGAGGAAACTAGGAGCTCTAATTTTATCACTGCTGTGTGGAAAACATAAAATGAATCTGGGTTGAATGCATTTGTAAAAATATCATTTTGATTATTGCAATAGAATTATGGAAAATATAAGTGAGTGGGAAGGGAATGGTAAAATTTTAATTTCCCTTTCATGTGAAATTCCAACTATTTTCATGGAAAAATGAAATATTGAATGAACACATTTTTAGAGTACCAGAGCAGATTGCATGTAAGTGATGTGGGATATCTTGATTTAAGAAGTTAGCCTTTATGTTAGCATTATGTTAGCATTTATTAACCAATGATGTATGGGATGCTGTTATGCTTGAAGTCCGATGTTGCATTGCCTGAAGTCCCTATTCTCTGTACCATGTTAGCTTTAATAAACTAATAATAATGAACAGGACACTGTGTTTGAAGTCCTTATTCTCTAGACCATAACCAGAGAATACCTGGGATCTATTGTATTACAGGATGAGTTATTTGGCAACCTGGCAAGACAGATATCTAGCTGGCCAACTTGGCAACATAACTTAGTTTTAAAGTGTCCTGAAGTGAACTGCCTTCACTATAATACTAAAAACCACACCCACAGGTCAGGAAGACCCTTGCCCAGGTGAAGACCCTTCCTCCGCACAAGCGGAGTAGCGGAAGAGAATGACACAGCAGATATTATAATTACACGCAAATCATTAACCAATAATTCTAACTGGGGGTGTACTACCTTGTAATTTTGTGCATAAATGTAACAAAGTAACTGGTATTGGGTGTACTTGATTTGTGGAAATTTCACCTAACACCCAGGCCTGAATAAATACAATGTCTCTTCTAGGCACATGAGATTGGTTAATTGAACACTGGTCACAAATCAGCTTTTTGTACAACATAAGGATTTGTTTTTTCCCTCCTCAGAAATGTGGGATACGAAATTTAAGCCTTGTGTTCCCAATAACCACCTTACAATTTTCACTGTGAAGTGATTAGCTACTCTGAAAGACATTTGTTTACTTCTTTTCAGGAATTTACACTCTACCGAAATACAAATTTTGGATTTGCCTTTCTTAAATGTGCAATTCCATTTCCTGAATTCCAGTTATCAGAACATGATGGTTTTTATTGCTTTTCAGATTCATTGATTATTTTTCAGTTACAAATGAAGCAGATCAGGTATTAAGCTAATTCTGTTCACTGTCGGAATTATAATCTTAGACATAGGTAAATATTTTTTAAGACCATACTGTGAAATGGATTCAGTGCTGGGTCCTACTTCCGTGTGAAGTGCGTATTCTTCTGACATTAAAGACCAACAGACAGTCCCAGACATTCAAAGCATAACAGCAAGAGATTCACCCACTATATTACTGTGTGACCCAATGTAGCATGTAAAAAAGGCTACTGAAGTAGATTACCTAAATTTGAAATACAAAGAATCATTAGTTACACCTGTTAAAAAATTTATGTTATACTTTTTATAGAATTTAAACAGCTTCATTTTTCTTCATCTTACTCAAGTTTATTTGTGGAGACACTATGTGCCTCATAAGGATGAACAACATTGATTAAAAGCATGATTCAGTGTAGTCAGTGGTACAAAACAGCTGCATTTTTAGTATGTTGCTCACTAACAATCATAGAAATGTTCAGCAAGAGAAAAAAAAAACAACAAAAACTAGAAATAATCTAAAGTAAACAAAACGAACAAAAATAACACCCAAAACCCCCCAAAACCACCATCACCACAACAACAGCAACAAAAATATGACATAGCAGAAGTTGATAGTAAGTGTCCAAAGTCCTGTACTTTGTTGACGACATTGCTATTGGACAACCACTCTGAAAAATGACAAAGACAAATAACCAGTTAAATGCAATTGATGAAGTAGGATTCAAAGAGTAATGGGGAAAGAAATAGTGAAGGGAATGGGGAAAGTTTACTTCTGGGGGAAGCATTGTTAAGGCAAATGGACATCTCCAGGAAAGTATATCATTACTTACCTGACTGAAGAAATAATCTGTCAGCATTTCTGACAGACTAAAGAGGCTTCTGTCACAGGAAAAGCTATTCAGTTCACATAACTTAAAGTCAGATCAGAACTGAAGTGGTTTATTGAGAACACACAACTAATAAGCAATCAATAAACCATACATTCAGGATGCAATGCAACAGATAAACCATACTTACAAATTGTTAACACCACTAAACACCAACAAGCTTCCAAACACCCTCGGATCCCAAGATGTTCCATTTCCTTCTCAGACACACTCCTTCTCCCCCCCAGGTCATGAGGAGCACTCACCAGCCATAGGGGATCTTTTCTATATCCTATCAAGCTGACTCCCTGTTTCAAAAGTGTCTTTTTAATTCATTGTTACTGTTTGATGGTTATCTTCTCAAGCTTTGTCAGTTTTGGAAAAAGACATTCTTACACACTGTTTACACTCCCATTCTATCTCACCAGCTCTTGTTATCCAGGCCATTTTGCCAAGGTTGGGCCATGTGAGCAACGTTTCAGCTTCACTGAACACATTTGGGTTACATAATCCATATTACAGCATTTAAAATCCTATGTGAAGCCATCAGATAACACCAAATGGAATGGAGTTCCATTGTTGTAGTTGCAATGTAATGTTCTAATTTACCACAGATTTCTCCCTTTAGAGACAAAGAAATATGTGCCCTGTAAGTTCTCTCCAATTTAGAATACATAAAAAAAAGAGAAAGATTAATTCTGAATTAGACTGAGACAAGTTAACTGACCTATAGATAATTCAAAATGTACACCTGAAAATGTAATCCACAATTTAACCAATATTGAGTAACTAATTCTTCAATATTCTGAATAGAATAAGGTGCTTGGAGTAAAGATGGAAGAATCTCAACATGAAGAATATAAAAGTTAGGGGATACATTTTTTTCAAGCATTGTCACTGTCACATTCAAATTAATAATAGTGACACAACACTAATTTTAAATTGAGGGGAAAGTGAATTATCTGTTATGTATGGTTCGAAGGAAGAGAAGGCAGCTGAAGCATCTGGCATTTCTCCTGTACTACTGACTTTACATTTTGTCAGTAACTCATATTTTGTTATTTCTTTTCAAGGCTTGATAACAGAAATATTACTTTTGACCTTCACCTAAGTCCATGAAGAAAAAAATGTAGTACTTGCTGTGTATCTTTCTTTTTTAGCTGTTCCTATCAGCATTTTTCAGAATTTCAGAATACTCAAAAATGTATATAAATATCTGTGTTTAAAGAATGTAGTTTAGCAATAATATTCCCTAAAGAAATAGTAATAATCTGAGTAAAAATCAGAGCAAGATGATCATGCTTACTTAATACATTGAAGCACTTCCTACAGGCGGTAACCTTCCTTTGCTTCCTCC
This sequence comes from Chionis minor, assembly GCA_013398295.1. Lineage (NCBI taxonomy): Eukaryota > Metazoa > Chordata > Aves > Charadriiformes > Chionidae > Chionis > Chionis minor. The sequence goes on along the minus strand of VZSF01006736.1, from coordinate 64,462 downwards.
CACCATTTTTATATTTAACTGAGTTTAATAATGATAGAAAAATGTATGAATTTTAGGTATTTAGGAGCAATTCTCATTTTAACAACTCCTACTGTACTGTATTGAATTGCAGTGGAAGAATATTAAACTTGAATACACTGAAGTACTATAGAGTATTTTATTATTGTCTACATGCAAGCAATGTCTTCAGCTGCAGAAAAATAATTCTCCTTGCTTTTTAGACAGCATGCTAAGAAAATGGAGCTGGGATTAGCAAAACTTGTTAGAACACTCATTTACTAGAAGAACATTGTGCCACAGAGTACAGTATGTTATCCATTAAAACAACTCTTTTCCATGGATGAGATTACACATAATTTAAGACTTGACTGTTATCTATGTTTTCTAAATCCCCTGAGCTAAATTTTGTGCTGTGATAAAACACTGAATAGACAATACAGATTGGCCCAGTTTTCAAACTTGTGCCATTTGAAATTAACTGCCACAAATGCTTATGGTTCAAATTTTAACAGTGCTTTCTAACAAAACAGGAAAAAATTCTAACTGCTTCTGCAACAAACTTAAAGAAATATTTGACAACATCTGTTCAGGAAACTGAGCCTAATATCTAACGTGTGTGTGTCTCTGTGTGTGTGTATAAGTATCCGGGTTATTTTACAGCTACAGTTCAGGATGACGAGGTTTCACAATATTATATCAATTCTCCTAATACTTTTGTAGTCATCTTTTCAGTGATTTAATTCCCTCAGACAAGATTATGTTTTAAAGTTTGATTCTAAACTCCTGTCTAAGAAAAGAATTTAAGACATGAGCCAAGTGAAACCTCAAACATCAAACCCAAGAAGCTAATTTGAGTCTAACATTATCTTTGTATGTAATAGTTTTTGTGTATATTACTTATTTTAATTAGACACTCAATGCAGACTGTCAAGTCTCTGACATATCCCCTTTCTTTTCTTGACTGTGGTATTTTCATAGGTATCATATGCAACAGATCTCACACAGCAAATGAAAAGTACAAATGAAGGAACTGGAATTTGCACTTAAGAAGTTGAAAGTTAAAATCAGGGCACAGCATGGCTGGCAGCTCCCTACGTCTGTGGCACTGGGAATGTCAGGGGGTCCCTAAGGTTCCATCAGGGAAGGGCCTGGCAACCATGGCTTGTCCCAGCACCTCAGCCAGGAGCAGCTAGGGCACTCTAGGCAGTAGTCCAAGACCCAGGCATCAGGCATTTTTCCATAGGGATGGAAACAGATTGAGGCCTGACTGGGACATACGTCCATGGGTGGCCCCAGTTTAGTGGGGTCAATGGTTGGGTAGGGCAGGACTGTGGGGAGCTGGAGGCCAGCCCTGCTGTAGTGTTGCTCAGGCAGGGGCTGATGTCCCTGGTAGGCTGAAATGATTCCTGGGCCATGGCCAGGGTGGAGGGGGCCCTGGGACAGTGGGGCTGGACTGGAGCAACCAGGCCTGGCTGCTGCCCTCAGGGCCCTGACATAGAGCACAGAATAACACAGAAGTAGTTTATATGAAACCCACGGTGCAAAAATCATAGAACCATAGAATCATGGAATCATGGAATGGTTAGAGTTGGAAGGGACCTTAAAGACCATCTAGTTCCAACCCCCCTGCCATGGGCAGGGACACATCTCACTAGACCAGGTTACTCAAAGCCTCAACCTGGCCTTGAACACTTTGAGGAAGGGGGCATTCATAACTTCTCTGGGCAACCTGTTCTAGTGTCTCACCACCGTCAGAGTAAAGATTTTCTTCCTAATATCTAATCTAAATCTACCCTCTTTCAGTTTAAAACCGTTACCCCTCATCCCATCGCTACAATCCTTGCTAAAGAGTCCTGCCCCGTCTTCCCTGTAGGCCCCTCTAGGTACTGGCAAGCTGCTATAAAGTCTCATCAGAGCCTTCACTTCTCCAGGCTCAACAACCCCAAACAACCCTCAGCTTGTCTTCATAGGAGAGGTGTTCCAGCCCTCTGATCATCTGCATGGCCCTCCTCTGGACTCCCTCCAACAGGTTGATATCCTTCTTATGTTGAGGACATCAGAGCTGGATGCATGATATGGGGAAGGACAGATAGAACACTGTATGCAGACTTATCAGTGAGTTTAGCATACAGAGTTTTGGAACTAGTTAGGTAAAAACTCATTAGCAAAATATCACTTCATTTTAAGAGATGTCAAAAGCTGTCTTTATGATGAGTTTAGGGAACCAGAATGCGTGCCTTTTAATTGCTGCAATGAGATCATGATTCAGATACTTTGAAAACTCTACTAGGAAGCAAAAGGAGAAAAAAAAATTAAATCTTTGAAGTGTATCCTACTCTGATACTCCTATGTCAGCTTCCACCTTGTCCACAGTTACTAGCTGATCCAGCAGGGTATTGGTTAGATTTTCTTCAGCTGAAAATAATTCTTAAACAGGCAACATGCAGCCATTGAAGTCATAGGTTTGTAAGCGACTGTCAGACTCTATTCTAAAAAGTTTCTCAGACACTGTAACGTAACTTTGCCTTAAAAATCTGAATATATACAAGGTGCAGGTCCTGTAACAAATTATTAGACTTTCCCTACATTCAGCAAACTGTGAAATTTCTCCATTACTGCTTAAAATATTATTCCATAAATTTGCACATCATAACCATTTGGAAAAAGAAAAAAAAAAAAAAACCCAACCCAAACCAAACCTCTGTCAGATATATATATTAAAATGTATTAATAAAAGTGGATGGAATATGGCATTTTTTAAGCTGGCAATGAGTGACACTGAATCATAAAACATGCCATGCCATGATGTGTAATGCAAGCTATGGAATGTTCTGGTTGATTATTTGAAGTCTGTAATAATGTTTATTTATGCAGTGTGATACCATTGCTTCTTTAAATAAGAACCACAGAGGGCATCAGAAGTATTACCTTGGGATACATGAACTCTATGAGTTCATGAAGGAAAGAAAATCTTCACAAAGCACCAGGAAGATTTCAAGCAGTAATTCATGGGATAAAAAACTGTCTGAAAAATGGAAGAAATAATGATGAAATGCTATCCATCTTTCAGCAATGTGCGGCTAAGATAATCCACAAAAGTTTATGTACTTCAGAGTGGTATTCTTTGAAACTAAACCAAAAATATGATTTAGAGGTTCTGGAACTCTTTTGAGGACAGATTCTGATATCAGTTTTCAAACTGAATAGTACCTTCCCTCTTACATAGCCCCTGAAAGTCCTGGGGTAACTCAAATGCAATTCAGTGCCACTAAAACCATTCCGATGAAGCCTGTAAAATCTGAAGGACTATTAATATTTAATGTGTTCTTTTTTAAGCACTCCAGTTCCCACTGCAAAATACCTTTTAATTTCCCAATCATGCTGTTATTTTCAGTAAGGTTTGTGAAATGCAGTATTTGTATATATTTCTGAGTGTGCCAAAGTAGGAAAAAAAGCTTTAAATTTATGAGTGTTGAAAGTAAAAATGATTAGAACATAAAATTTCCCTCTGCAAGTTTTTTGTGGTAATGTGACTCCAAACTTATTTAATTTTAAAATATTGACAAATACTCCTCTGACTAACATTCAAGCAAAAATAAAACAAAATAAATAAATAATTTCTAAATATAAATAAATTCTATAATATATTCTCTTCTAAATAAAAATTGTCTTGTCTTTTGATCTGGGGTTTTCATCAGGTTTTCAAAGAATCAATAATAGAATATAGTTTTTCCCATACGCTAAAGTTTGAATTTCGTATCAGAAAATAAATTCTCATACTGAAGGTATTTTCTCTTCTAAGATAACTGTGGTGGGTTGACCTTTGCTGTCAGATGTGCACCCAGCTGCTCTCATTCCTCTTCAATAGGACAAGGGTAGAAAATAAGATGAAAAAAGATCATGGGTTGAAATAAAAACAGGGAGATCACTTACCAATTACCATCACAGGTAAAAGAAATATAGAGAGGAAAAATAATAAAATATGTAGAGGAAAAATAATTTATAGAATTATAGAATCACAGAGTGGTTTAGATTGGAAGGGACCTTAAAGACCATCTAGCTCCAACCCCCCTGCCATGGGCAGGAACACCTTCCACTAATACTGCTTGCTCAAAGCCCCATCCAACCCGATCTTGAACACTTCCAGGGATGAGGCCTCCACAACTTCTCTGGGCAACTTGTTCCAGTGCCTCACCACCCTCAGACTGAAAAATGTCTTCTTAATATCTAACATAAATCTAATCTCTTCTAGTTTGAAGCCATTACCCCTCATCCTATCACTACATGTCCTTGTAAAAAGTCCCTCCCCACCTTCTCGTAGACATGCTTCGGATAACTGGAAAGCTGCTATAAGGTCTCCTCAGATCCTTCTCTTCTCCAGGCTGAACAACCCCAACTCTTTCCGCATGTCTTCACAGGATATGTGCTCCAGCACTCTGATCATCTTCATGGCACCCCTCTGAATCCACGCCAGCATTTATTGCCAATTAGTATAGAGTAGGATATTGAGAAATGGAGATTAAAAAGACCCCATAATAACAACAAATGAAAGCCCTAAAACACCTTCCACTCACTGCTTTTTCTCCGACTCCCTCATTTGTGGCCCATCTGTCTTGTCCTTCTCACTGAGCAGTGCAGGGGGATAGGGATTGGGGGTTGTGGTCAGTCCATAACAGCTCCTCTCTGCTGCTCCTCATGCTTTTCCCCTGCTCAAGGGTGGGTCCTCTCTGCGGGCTAGAGTCTTTTAGGAAATATCCATCTTCTCCACTGAGGTCCACTCCCAGGGCTGCAGGGAAATACATGCTCCACTGTGGTCTTGCTCCTAATGGCTGCAAGGGAATCATTACTCTCCAAGGTGCCACCATCTTGGCTGAGAGACTCAGCCATGCCCTATGGTGTGTCTGTTGGAGCTGGCTGGAACCACCTGTGTCCACCACAGGGCAGCCCTGGCGTCTCCTCACAGAAACCACCCCTGCAGCCCCCCTGCTACCAAAAACCTCACCACCTACATCCAATACCATAACTTAACAAATGAAATTTTGTGCTTGGAAGAATGTCATGCTAAAATTTAGAACAGATACAATTTTAGGATTTTAATTCCCCCTCCCTTTAATTCCTCCCCCTTATCTGAAATCAGTGCCCTAAAAGTCAGCTGAAAGATTTGATCTGAATAAAAGAATAGCCAAAATATTTGCCTAAAATATTACATTCCATCCCATTCTAAACGCAATTTATTTGTTCAAGTCATCAAGATATTTTTGGAGTATTGAAGTTATCAATTCTTATTTCCCCATGGTTTTATTTGTGTTCTTATTTTTGTAACAAATAATTTCTAGCAGCTGAAACAAAAGAAGTTAATAGCCATTAGATATAGGAGTCAGGAACATATTTGTCCATTTCCAGCACATGTAAGTTTTTAAATGGGTAGCATCATTTTTTGTTTATTAAATTGGACAAAATAACCTAAATCAGTTAAGATTACCAGGAACAGTACAGTGAAACAATTGTAGTTTATTATTCTCTGTCTACATTGTTGATTATAAGGACCAAATTAGGTCCATGACTGGAAATTAAAACTGAGATTATTCCTATGACATTTAACTGTATTCTTTTTCTTTTACTTTTATTCTAGTTGTAAAACTAATCTAAATGAACTAGAATATTTTGCATTTTTAGTGACTAATAAAATACTTATCTCATTGGTTCATCTATGAAAATTGATCTTGAATAAAAATGTGGAAAAATAATAAGAAGGGAAGGCAAATTATTTCCAAAGAAGAGCACTTCTTTTGTGGATTTTTCTCAAGGAGAAACAGTACATCAATGAGGAGAGAACATAACCTCACATCTTAATCTCAGATAAATTTGATAGAGATTTCAGAATAATTCAGGTCTTAAATTTTCATGAAAATAAGTCACAGAAATAGTGCATTTTGAGCTAAAATTTTCCTAAATATTGAAGTCAAGTGCAAAACCTTTATCCATAAGAGATTAGATTTAATTTGTTTCATGTTTGCAAATTGGAGCTTATTTTTTCTTCCTTTATGTAAAGAAAAAGGTAAAAAAATAAATATGCTGTATTTTTATAGTGAGATCTTTTACAACTTAGGCCACTGTAGTATTACTTTCCAAAACCACTCTGACTAGTACTTACAATCAGGGGATATTTCTTCATCTAGTGTCTTCTGATAACAGCTCTCAAAATTGGTCATGCATCTTATTAGAGGAACACCTGACTTTCTTGTTCCCCCCTCTATAGTTATTCTACTCCCTCCCATTGTGGGAGAGGAGCATCATCCCTGCATGCGCTGTTACTGACTTAAGCAGAAAATTTCTTTATTTCAGTATTTGTCCTGAAATGATTGCTAAAATTCAACAAATATTAACAGACAAGTAAAATAGGCTTGCATTCTGTTATCAGTTCCTGTCAGGTTTAAATCTCTCCCCCTTAAATAGAGTACTTCGTCAAGATATTACATTTTAATACTTTCGATAAAGGATTAGTCAACTACTAAAAATGTGGTTAATTAATAAAAAAAGGTAGCTATAACTTTTGCACCTCTACTAAGCAACTTTATTACCTAATCTGCATACTAAAAAAGTATTTATATGAAATCAGTTTTCACAGCGTCAGTGGTCAAAATGCTCATTCTTGTAGTGATGTTTGCATTCTGGTGTCAAGTTAATGGCCTGCATTCAGAGAAGAAGTATGATTATTGTGTTGGCTAGTAAAAATGTAAAATGACTTTCACAGAATTATATCTAGTTTTCTACTATTGAGCTTTTGCAAATATTTTAGAGAATGAGTTGAACAATAACTGTTTCTAAAAAAAAAAATCTGCCAGGAAATGTTTCCCTTGTCACAGATTACTCAGCAGTAATCTTAATCAGAGAATGATGCAAATTTAAGATTCCATAATCACTGAATTCCCATACAATAAGTGCATTTAAAGAATTAACTGTTATCTTGCTAATATACTTTACCACCAAATTGTTTGGTTCTTTTCATTGTAAGCTGTAAAATTTTACCTAACTTCAGATAATTTCATGAAGAACTGATTTCTTAAAAATAATCAGTTACTATTTTTTTCAGATAAATAAAACAAACAAAAAAGTCCAAAGTGGAAAAAACAGATAATCAGGCCAATAAAAAGAACTCCAGTTCTCCATTGTGTTTCTTCAGAGTATATAGTCAGCTAATGAAGACAGTAAAACATGTCATAATACTTAAGGCCTGATATAACAGTGAGGGGAGTTTGAAAGGTGTAAAAATATTTTTGCCTTCCCTGCAGTTCTATCGACTCTATCGGGTGAGACACATTTCCTATGACCAGGGCCTTTGCTGCCAGGTCCTCCACTTGGGTTCCAACAGCTCCATGCAATACTACAGTCCTGGGGAAGTGTGGCTGGAAAGCCGTCTGGCAGAACAGGACCCGGGGATCCTGGTGGACAGTCAGCTGAATATGTCAGCAGTGTGCCCAGGTGTCCAAGAAGGCCAACACACTGATGAGGCCACACCTTTCGAGGTGTATTTTTACACTGTGTCCAGTTTTGGGCCCCTCACTAAAAGAAAGACATTGAGATGCTGGAGCACGTCCAAGGAGGGCAACGAAGCTGCTGAAGGGTCTAGAGAACAAGACTTATGAGGACCAGATGAGGGAACTAGGGTTGTTTGGTCTGGAGCAAAGGAGGGTGAGGGGAGACCTTATTGCTATCTATAACTACCTGAAAGGAGGTTGTAGAGACGTGGATGTCAGTCACTTCTCCCAAGTAACAAGTGACAGAACCAGAGGAAATAGCCTCAAGTTGCACCAGGGGAGGTTTAGATTGGATGCCAGGAAAAATTTCTTCACCAAAATAGTTCTTAAGCATTGGAACAGACTGCCCAGGAAAGTGGTTGAGTCACCATCACTGGAGGTATTTGAAAGATGCGTAGATGTGGTGATTAGAGTCACGGTTTAGTGGTAACTTGGCAGTGTTAGGTCAATGGTTGGACCTGTTGACCTTAAATGTCTTTTCAAACCAAAACACTTCTATGACTGTATGATTCTGTAAGACATATTTTCGACTTCAACTTTGTTTATATCTCTATTATATTAATTGGGGCTTTTTTTATATAACCTTACTATTACTATATATATTACATTCACCTAATTTCCTATTTATCTCTTAAAAACCAAAAACCTTTACTACACAATAACAGAAAATGCTAAGATGTATAACTACAGATGCATGTTAGAAATTTCATTTGTTTAAAGAACATCTTTAGATAAAAGACCTAGAAAACTCCAGTTAATCAACCTGAGATTTTAATGGTTTCATTATGTTTAAATTCAGTGACCTCCAGTTTTCCAGTTTTCCAATGTCAAGCTTTTCTTTCTGTCAATAAATCTTCAGTCATGGCAAGGTTATCTTCACACTTTGTTCTGTGAATCCCTGATCCCTCAAAGGATTTTTGTGTTTCTTTGTACTCCTGTGTTTTTCCTTGCAAGATCTGAACTAAAATCAGTTATGAAGAACCATCAAGAGATTTTGAGATTAGTAAATCAAGCCTTATGAAACAAAGCTTTAATAAAATAAATTGAAGTGTGGGATCTGCCATCTTCTGCTCCCTTTCCCATTGCAGGCTGTTCTGCAGACCACAGTGTTTGTCTACGGAAACACAGGTGACGACCTGCCTGAATAATAGGGAATCTTTCCATTGGTCTTGATGAACTTTGGATCACTCCTGTACTTCTTGTTTCCATGATCTTTCTATGTCATAGAGATAATAGCAATTGATAACACTTTGAAGGATTTTCACTGCTTTAAATTACTGCCACTGCATAAAGCAAACTGTCATGATATTTTTTCCAATTATCTTGCTACTAGTTTCCTGCTTCTCAACTGGAATATCATTTGGTTTTTTTTATTTTCTGTATTACTCTCACTAAGACGTATCTTTTACATGTACTCTTCCTTGCCAAAGTCTGACATTCTGTCAGCATTGCATAGGATAATTATGTTTGTCCAATTTCAGTAATGGTCCTGAAATATACAGTACATCTGTGAAAACTGATCTGGAATGGCAGATAGTTCCACTGAAAATGTCTGCATTTTATTAGTTGCCAGAATCACCTCTGCTGTATTTATGAGTGCAGAACCTTTTGTACATGCAGAAATTTACCAAAAATAAGTAATTGTTCTTTTAGTTATTTTACAATTATTTTCCTTTGGCATATCTGTCATTTACTTCCATCTGCTTGTCAACATATTGCATAATTTTCTCTTTGTTTCTGGAAATTACAGGAAGAAAATTAAAAACATTACATTTAGAAAAAAAAAATTATTGCCTATACTCCTCTGTTAATCTTATGCAGTATCTAACAATTCCTAAATAAAGCCCCTGTTTCCTAAGTACAAAATTGCTCACGGTTTCTTCTCATATGGAGATATGTTAATGGAGCAAAACATAAAAAATTCTTTCCAACTCAATGAAATTTTATCTCATTAAACCTTTGTCTGTTATTTTTTATTTTCTAGTACCACTCTAAGAGATAGCGAATGGTCAATTTAGACAATAAAGACATAAGAACATAATGGAAAGAAGTGTAAATATTGATAGCATAGGTTTCTTTGCAATTTACTTTTTTTTTCTTTTTAGAATTGATTCTTTGAGTTTAACTTCTTACATCAATTTATTTTATTAGAACTGAAATAATCTTCTTCGTAGTAATATACTAAATAATATAGTATAGATTTATTTTCTTTCAGAAGATCAAAAATACAAGTTTTCTGTTCTAGAGAAGTTTCTTTCCATGCATAAGTAGAGTTATGTGCTATGCTGTGCTGTGCTGTGCTGTTCTGTTCAAAAACTAACCTGGTAGTTATTTAGCAGGGATTAATTTCCTCCAAGCTAACAGTTTTATCAAATAGCTGTTAAACATGTACTCAAGTGCACATATGCATTTAGTATCGAAAGTATTGAGTTGATTGAAATAACAATTAGTGGGCAAAGTATCTGGAAGTGCCCTGAAAATAAGAACCCTCCAGTTATCTTAATATTTCACATTAGTGAAACCTTAATAGATTTAAAAAAACCCACTTTCCTTTGTGGCACAGATTTTCAGGATTGATTTAACCTTTGGAGAATTTTTTTTAATATATGCTATATAAACAGTTTTATTATTTAAAAAATTTAAACAGTGTATTATTTACATATAATACATAAACCATTTTTCCATCTGTGAACATGAGTTATAGACACATTCATGAAAGAATACTTTCCCATTCAAAATGGATTTGAAGACATCCTTCGTGCACAAGTTAAAGTGCCTAAACTATTATATTCAAATTATCAGGAGTAACAAGCATTTTGTGTGTTATTAAGCATTTAATTATTAAAAAAAGAAGAACAAAAAAACCCTACTTCTCTGCACACAAAGTCATATGAAATTTGTGAATGATAGAAGCGTCACAGGTTATTACACTTTCAAAAGGTTTTCTGCACAGGTATTTCTGTGTAAAAGAAAACAACTATGATCCTATAGCTCTAATTATATATATAGGAATACATAGATATTTACATATATAAATAAGTACACCAATTAATTATCTTTAAATATATTAGTAATTTAGAAGAAAACAAAAAAATAGCTTGAATATTTTAAACTTTGTGAGTAAAACCAGTAGTGGCAATATTAAACTGAGAAATTCTTAGTCATTCACAAACTTCCTAGAAAAATCTACTAAAACACAGTGTTGCAAAATTAAGAGTTGACTCTACAGTGGAGGATATTTATGTTAAATTCATAAGGTCTGTCATAAATGTAATCTGCTTTAATACTTTATCTATTTATCTATCTATTTATTTATTTATCTATCTATCTGTCTATTTATTTATTTATTTATTGATGGGCAGCACCTCAGATCCCTAATATCAGGACAAGCAAAGGGTTAGGGTTTGGGTTTTTGTGTTTGGTTTGTTTTTGGTTGGTTTTGGGTGTGCGTGTGGTTTTCTTTTGGTATCGTTTGTTTGATTTTTTAAAAATAACTTTGATATGGCCAATTTTAAACAAAACTGTCTATTCTGTACTACTTTTATGTATTAATTGTGGTGTGAAAGAATATGAGGAATATAAATTTATTGTGTGTATGTATTGCTGTCTTTCACTCATTTAGTTTGGACAATCTTCATTAAACTAGTAGTTTTTTCACCAACTAAATCTCTCCAAGTAAATGGCTGATGAGCAGCAGGCATGTAGTTAAAATTATTATTACAATTACTTTACCAAAATCAGTTTGGATATAACATTTATTTCAGTTTAAAAAAAAAATATTTTTTTTTTAAATATCAAGTATTGAAAAAGAAGTGTATTAAAAGTAAGAAATTAAATATTGAGGGTTAGTTATTACTTATTTGCTGTGCTATTTCCTTCCAAAATATTTGTTATTTAAAAAAAAAATACCCCCAAACCTAACTAGTAAATTTTTATTTTGAGGAAAATATTTCCTATTAAAAAACATACACAACATACATTTTGTTGTATAGGACATGTTCACTTGTTTTCTGAGGAAAACATAAGTATACCTTAATTGTCTCAAACTCTCTTTTCCCTAATTTTCCCATTATGTCTGTGAATAGAAGATAAACTTTATCATTTTATTTACCCTATAGAAGTATCTTGGAAAAGAAAACCATTCAGTAATTTTGACTTTACAATGGTGTCTGCTGTATATTAGACTGAACTACAAGCATAATGCTTTGATGAATCAGTTTAGTTTATAGAATTGGAATATCAGTAATGGAGGCATATTTTAATAAATGGAGTAGGGTAGAAGCACATTATACATTCTTTAATAGCTTACTGCTTACCTGACAACGATGTTTTCTGAGGATTACTTACATCCAGACTGTGGAACTTGTGCTTGCATTGATTTACTTATTAGTCTTATCACCTTCAGTGGGACTAGTCATTTACGTAAGGAAGTAATCTCCAATGTGAACAAGTATTTCATATTTCCCCTTAAATGTGAACAGGTATTTTGTATAAGATGTCATCCTGCAGTTACCAAAGTCTGTGAATAATCTTTTGATTTCAACAAGTGGAATAATATTAATATTAAAGTTCTTTAAGATTAATTGCCAAGTGTTACTGTTAAAAACAGTTTTAAACTGAAAGAGAGTAGTTTTAGATTAGATATTAGGAAGAATTTCTTCACTCAGAGGGTTATGAGATACTGGAACAGGTTGCCCAGAGAAGCTGTGAATGCCCCCTCCCTGGAAGTGTGCAAGGCCAGGTTGCATGGGGCTTTGAGCAACCTGATCTAGTGGAAGATGTCCCTTCCCATTGTAGGGGGGTTGGAACTAGATGATTTTTGAAGTCCTTTCCAACTCTAACCATTCTATAATATAAGTCTATGAAAAATCCTGAATGGGAAAATAAATTATTTTGATTTTAATAAGGCATGCTAATTTATACTAGCTAACCTAGAAAATAGATCTATTTATGATATATATATGTGTCCTTCAACTGAAGTTGCATGACAGTTGAGTAAAAGGAATATTCTTGTATTTAACATATTCCCAGACAGATTAGAACTCTCATTTAGTTATGTATAAGTGAATTACTCCACTAATATATGTGGGCATATAGTAGGAGATAATATCAAATATTTGGTAAAAGACTACATTGCAGTACTAATCAAAATTTCATTACTAATACAGTGCATTTTACAATTTTGTCAGTTTGATTGACGTTGTCATATTAAAAGTGCAATCCAGAGTGTAACTTAAGAGCAAACAAGTAAGCAGAGAGAAAAGTAACTAGGCAAAACCAAGCAATGCTTATGCTACCAAATAACAGTATCAGAGAGTGAGGCTGAGCATCCCAGAGTATTCTCATTGTCTTTTACATAATACTTGATATGAAAGAATGTTACAAAAAGGAAAAGATAAAAAGGGACTTGAAGGCTTCACTAAGCAGAGCTCTACTGCCTAACAATGCTATTTCTCATATGTTTACCTGATGGTTTCATATTGGAGTGTAGTATGAAATCCATAAAAACCACCAGCCCAAGTAAATTGGCTAGTGAGGATGCAAATAAATAACGTAGTCTTTTTTTGGTAATAATTATTCTTGTAATAAACAATGTGTCCCTTCCCTTGAACTCAGTTTGATACACTGACTCCTTCAGTTTTGAAGTCCTCAAGAAGGAGGGAATACAAAGCGAGGACTGATTGTGGCAAAAATGATGAAGCCTTTGACTGAAGAGAAATTTGTTCTGCATGGCACATCTGTGCTTATAGAAATGACTTGGGTAGGATGGCAGAATGAAAAAAAACACCAGAAAAGAATGGGCTAACTTAACATCATCTAGAAACAACAGTGGCACACAGGAAATACCACCAAATCCTGTACTTTCTCATGGTGCTATAAGAGGTCTGCTCAAATATTGTACGACTACATGATATCACACCTCAGATGATATTTTGTGTCATCCTATTTGTGCTCTGAAGTTGTATATTAAACTGGAATAGAAATTTATTCTCCCTATAGGTATTCCACTCCCACCATCTGCTGTAGGAATCGGTAAACAAGTGAACTGAAAGTATTTCTAACTTGCCTGATTGATGTCAGACATCAGCTGGTGTGCAACACATGAAAAGCTATTTGGGCATCTGAGGGTAGATGTCTGCAACCTATGCCAAAAATCCCCTACTGAGTTCTTGACTTTCAAATATGCTGTAAAACATTTCTCTGAAGTTACTTTGAAAGGATTAGATGATTTCATAACATTTGATTTTGTAGATTGTGATTCATAGCTGTAACTCAAAACTAAGATTGCAAATTTCATCCTATTGCAATAAACTAACAGATTTTTTGTCTTCACCTTTCCCATTCTATCCTTTGTTATGCATCCTTCTTTTTGTTCTAATATATTGCTTGTATACCACCTGCATTTCCAAAGATATTTTTGTAAGTCTCCCTAAAAATGTGCATGCATTTTCTTATACACTGTTACTTAGAGACACTCCAGCCAATCTCCCTAGTGAATACACCTTCCTAAATTCCCTCTATAGTAAATAAGATGATACAACCTTATCCAGAGCTGAAGGGGGAAATATTCAGAATACCTTCCTACGAATTGTCTTGTGAAGAAACCTCAATTTCTCTATTAAATGTTGGGTTTACTGAGGAAAAAATTCTCTTTAGGTCAAAGTCAGACTTTGAGAACTCCCCTCTTTTTCTATATGTGAAATCCAATAATTTTTGAAAATCGTATTACTATTAGCATCACTTGGAAAAGTATCTCTGCTTCTTATTTTTTTTTAGGCTTCTTTGGATTCCACAGTACCAGATACTGATGGAAGTCAGAAAGAATATATACTATGTCTATATGTGAACATACGTTTGTAAACCTATGGGTATATACAGATATGCTGGAAATATAATCCTAAAATGACATATCTATTTCTGTGTGCATAAAAAAATGTAAGATAATACATAATGCCTGAGCCACTTACATATATCTACAAACCACAACCACTAGCATGCGCCGACGAAATAGACAGACTCCTTCAGCTTTGATAGCAGCAAGAAAACAAGACAGCAAACAAGCAAACTCTCTCATTTATAACCATGCATTTTGGTTTTCATACTTACAGATCAGTAGTTCAGACTATCAAGCCAAACAGGGTGTTTTATAACATTCTTACTGTTGTGACTGTCTTCAGTCACGGTCACAAGCTCCACTCATCCTTCAGGTGGTTTTCCAGCCTGACCTTCACATGCTTTTAAACACACAACATAATCATCCTGTTTTGGCCTGTCCAAAATCCTTTTTTTAGTTTTACTAATTACTTTCTCTGATTTATCTCACAGGTTCCCCTGCTCTGGATGCATTCAAGGACCTGAACATCCTTCTTAAATCGTGGGGCCCAGAACCTCACACAGTACTCAAGGTGAAATTACACCAATGGTGAATACAGCAGGATAATCACCTCTATTTATCACCCAGTTACGGTGTGCTTGATGCACCACAGGGTGCGGTTTGCCCTCTTGGCTGCCAGGGCACGCTCTGACTCCTATTGAGCCTGTTGCAGACCAGCACCCCCAGATCCCTTTCTGCAGGGCTGCTCTCCAGCCACTCATCTCCCAATTTTCACTTGCGCCTGGTGTTACTCCACCCTAGCTGCAGAATCCAACATTTCAACTTGTTAAATTTCATTCATCAATCATAGCCCAATGCTCCAATCTGTCTAGGTCCCTTTGCAAGGCATCTTGTCCATCAAGAGAGTCAACAGCACCTCCCAGTTTGGTATCATCATCAAACTTGTTAATGTTGCACTCAACTCCTGCATCTAGATCATTGTTAAATATATTGAACAGAACTGACCCTAAAATCGATCTCTGAGGAACACCGCTGGTGACTGATTGCCAGCCAGAAGTAGCCCCATTCACTACAAACCTTTAAGCCCTGCCTTTTGGCCAACTCTTCAAGCATTGCACTGTGAACCCGCCTGTCTCAGAGTTGTATAACTTGTCCAGAAGGATGCTGTGAGGGGATATTTTGGGGATATATTTGGATGGAGTGAATGATTTCCATTACTCAAACTATTTTCTCTTTTTTTTTCCCCTTCAAGTAAGATTTCTTAGTTCCAGATCAGCTAAGTATATCTGTTCATTTAGGCATAAAATTAATGTTGTCAAAATATTATCAATAGGAGAATTTCAAAGACAAATTTAAAAATTCCTATGTGAAACTTTTCAAGTGATAAAATGCTAGTAAAAAAGTTAGAAAACTTTTAAAAAAGTTTTTCATCCATGTTGTTAAAGAAAAGTTTTATAAGTAGCAATTTATAATATATAATTGCATTTTTTCATACTTCTCTGAATGAACTAATCAATTACATATGTATTATAGTGTTTATTTTTATTTCATAAGCTGAAAATATAATCCAAAACATTTAAATCAAGTTTTCTAAAGGTTCATATTATTCTGATGAGCATTTTCATCATTAAATCTTTATTTAATAATTGATAATTGATTAGCCCACTATGAATCAACATCAACAAGTTCAACTAAGTGTAAGGAGAAAAAAGTACAGCTACTAATTTGTAATCAAATTTGATTGTACAAGATTAAAGTCTTCACATATTGGATTTTTTTTCTTACAAGTATAAGCTGTTGCTATTTCACTTACAGAATATTACCAATATTTAAAAAGAATCTGGTAGCTTAAGATAAAATGCACCCTAATTAGAACACTGTTTGTTTATTTGAGGCATATTTCCAGATACAATTTAGCATATGCAATTAAGACTCCAAGACTCTCATTTGCTCTACAGCATTTCCAAGTGCCTTATGCCATGAATAACTTATAAGTACATGGCACGTCGAGAAATATTTTACTGACATCATGGGATTTTTTGTTCTTCTTTGTGCTCTTACAGACAACACCTCGTTGAAATGCATGCGTTCTACTCATCAGTCTAAGTTATTCCTATCAGGGAAAAATAAGGAAAACAAGAATTGATTAAGAATGTTTAAATATTTGCATGACAGCCACTACACTTCCTGAAATCTTGATTAACTAAACATGTCTGTATCTCTAATTACAAACTTCTGTATGACCAATATTCCTACAGAATGTTGTGAAGACCGATTGCATTTTTTTCATATAGATAAGAATATACAATTAATTGGTTAGTTAACAACCAGCATTGAATATGTAGCTTAAGGGAAACTTAAAAATCTGAAAGCCCCAATGTATGAAAGGTCTGTAAGCTAAGAGTCTAAATTGATATCAAATACCAATACCAGAAAAAGAGGCGAGAGAGACTGTGGTCTTTTTGCCATCATTCTGCAAGAGTTTCCTTGATTTGTTTTCTTCTGTTTTTAGGAAATGACTAAAAAGGTAAAATGGAAGGCTGAGAATTGTTGAAGATGGGGAGTATGGAATTAATAAACAAATAAGGGAGCATGATAACGTATAAAGTAACGGTGAAGTAAAGAAATGAGAGGATAGGAAGGAGAGACTTGAAAGTCCTAATCGGGTGTTAGGAAAACAAAAAGCAGCACTAATATATGTAAGAAGATCTCATTTCATCAACATGATCAAAAGCAACGTGTTGCAGTTCCTTCCCACAAGAACCATTTTGATATACATTTTTAAGGTAAATGTGTCTGTATATATAATATATTAATTTTCTAGTTTGTGTATTCAGAATTTGAAGAGGCCAGCTATCTGACATTAATGACTTACAATCTTCAGAAACTTTATTTTTTCGTAACAAAATACCTGGTATGTCCACCTGAAATCTATGCACCTTCTTTTTCCTTTTAAACCTTCACTTTCTCTCAACCTCGTCTTTAACATATCCATAAAAACTTTGACTTCCAAATCATTCATCAACCTTTGTATTATCTTCTTTCTACTGTGTTGTGTTTGCATGGCAAGGTTTTGGTAGCAGGGGGGATGCAGGGGTGGCTTCTGTGAGAAGATGCTAGAAGCTTCCCCATGTCTGATAAAGCCAGTGTCAGTGGGATTTAAGACGGATCCACTGCTGGCCACAGCTGAGGCAATCAGTGACAATGGTAGCACCTCTGTGATAACATATTTAAGAAGGGGAAAAAAACCTGCTGCACGGCATCAGCCAGAAGATAGGAGTGAGAATATGTGAGAGAAACAGCTATGCAGACACCAAGGCCAGTGAAGAAGGAATGGGAGGAAGTGGTCCAGATGCTGGAGCAGAGGTTCCTCTGAAGCCCACTGTGAAGAACATAGTGAAGCAGGCTGTCCTGCGGTAGTCCATGGAGGTTTTGTTCTGTTGTGACCTGTGGGAAGCCTGCACCAGAGCAGGGACCTGGTAGGACCTGTGACCCTGTGGAGACAAGCCCATACTGGAGCAGGTTTTTTGGCAGGACCTGTGGTCCCATGGGGGACCCAGGCTGGAGTTCCTGAAGGACTGAACTCTTTTTTATTTAATTTCTATAATTTCATTTTTTTATTTAATTTCTATATAAAATCTCCCTCTTTTAATTTAATTTCTATAATTTCTATATGAAATTCACCATGTGTAGAGATAGACTTAACCTGTCTGGGAAGAAATAATAACCTCCAGAGAATGAATAACTCCTTTTTCTTTCATGGTTAACACAAAATGAAATTAATTACCTTGTGGTGCCTGATTATTAAAAGAAAGCACCCACCAACAAAAAGAAAAAACTCACACCTTAAAAAACCCAAAACGAATTTACCAAACAAAAACCTCCCACTTAGATTATCTAGCTTACACTTAGACAACTAAAATTTAGAGAACTAGGGTTCAATTCAGAAGCCTTAACATAGATTTCTAGCCCTATCTGAGATACTTTAAGATATCCTGCATGGCCTCAGCTGCTGCTGCACCTGCAAATGAGTCCCCTGAAGATCTTGCATCATATCTGCCACCTTTTTGTGGATTTTTTAGCTGTTATTGGCTGCCTTAAATGAGAATTGAATAAAATCCCTAAAATCAGTGAGAAAAGAGTGACAGAGGAACAACAGATCAATCATTGTGAAACATATCTGACTTAAGAATGTTGTGCAATACTACTTAAGACAGTGCAACTTACATACTAATATAGCTATTTAAAAATAACTTATGAAAGTGACATTTCATATGTAAATTTATAGACAGTAAATGTAAATCTATATGCACTATATAGAAGTTTTTCTAAAAAAAAAAAAAAAGTATTTATTTGAAAATATCATATTGCTCAAGTTCAGTTGCTCCAGAACAGAAAGAAATTTAGTAATCAATTTTTTTTCAGATTTGGAAAGTAACTATGAGATGACACTTTATATATTAACTGTAGTCAATGACAACTGGTAGTTCAGGTAAAGATAAACTGTCAGTACTAGAAAGAACACATCTTTATTTCAAATAGCTTTTTCTTCTTTAGAGTACAAACTAACTTTTTACTTTTTGGCATACTTCATGGCATATCTAGGTAACTTATACTACCCTGAGACTGTGACGTATCTTGATAAATTAGTTCTTTAAGGTCTCTGCAGGTGTAGGAAAACAGTTTTGACAAGACTGATGAAGACATGAGTCTACACAATTTCTATTTTAGAAAAAGAAAATAATGACTTAAAAATAACTAGCAATATTAGATTAAAAAAAATTAATTGCTTAATGACAATTTAGGAAGTAAAATCCCGCAATATTTGAGTTGTTATCCTTGTTACCAAGTCTTTCAATGTCTAGAGGAATTTTACTTTGTTGCAATCAAGCTTTGAAGAGGGGTTCAAATAACTAAACAAGTAAAAGGAACAACAAATTAAAAAATCATCAATTTCTTTATTCAAAACTCATAATGTAAATAAGAAACTTTGTTAATGGATATTATGCGACAACAACATCATATAAAATCTGCAACTACCAAATTGCTTCAAAGGGTTTTGTTTGTTTTATGTTGCATGACATGACGACTTAGTACTTTGCATATCAATTTTGTAAGTACAGAATATGGAGTTGAATGCAAAGCAGATGTTCTGTAGGGGAAAGAAGCAGCCTGGGACTGTTCTTTACCATTAGCTGAATTCTGGTAAAGGATGTTTGTTGCAAAAAAAGGTCAAATATTAGATGCATAATGTATAATGCACATGAAGTAGCCTTCTCCCCAACCTAGCTTCAGCAGGCCTGAGATGGATTACCATGTTTAAATTTGCCACTTCTGGACAGATACAGCTGACTGGAAAGAGATTAAAAAAGGGCACCATGAATGAGTAAAGATTTTATAAAATGTGAGTGAAAAGAGATTGAGTGAATCCATGTCATTCAGTCTAGAGAAAAGAAGACTTGGGAGGAAAATAAAAGCAACTTTCAGATCTCTAAAGGGCTGCTGCAAAGAGGAATGGAGCAATTTTATTTTCCATATATCTGCTGGACAGTGCTAAAAAAGAATAGGTTTAAACTGAAGCAAGGCATATTCATGTTAGAAATTATAAATATCTTTCAAACAGCAGGATCAAACACAGATGTTTGATCAGTGGTCTGAGGTTTTTGAGAACATGTAGAGAAAAAAATACTCAAAAGTGTTAAAAATATGCTTTATTGATCTTGCCATAGGTGCCCTAAATGATAAGAAAGTTTCCTAAAGTCCTTTCCAATATTATTCTTTGAAAGCTTGTTTTAAGAAACAACACGTTCAGTTTCTTTCCAAGCAAATTAGTTCATAGAACTGTTGGTTTGGTTTGAAGTGTGAAAACACCTCAGCAATTTTTCTTTCTCTGGTCATTTATTATGATCAGTGGGTCATAATGACACTTCGAGCACCCAACCTTGAGACTAGATACTATGGGACTTGCTAGGATATAGATTTTCCACTTTAAAGCTACAGCTTTAAAGATTTAAAATGCTTGTTAGTAGAAAAAATAGTGTTTTAGAAAACCCACAACTTTTAAAATTATTTAATGTTCTGGATGTAATGTAGATACCTGTGACTTGCTCATTAATCTGATTTAACACTGGTTTGCCATTTTCCATTAATCTGTTTGTTTTTCACTATTAGAAATCTTTGCTAAAGGGAGTAAATTTGAATTTTGATACTACCATTTGGCTTGTGCACTTGTAGTATGAAACATTTATCAAGGATTATCCTGAACTCTTTTCATACAGGAAATTTTATTAATATCTATCTCTTAATTAATTGCCTGTGAGTGGAACTAAACCTGTATTTTATGAGATTCTGTAGAATTCACTATCTCAGACTGTATTGTGTCATCTCTTCATTTTCATAACACATCTTATCCTTTCACATCCAAATATTAAATAATGCTTTCTGCTTTTCTCTTTCATAACTCATATAAGAGACACTTCTTCAAATACTTCCTAAATTTGTGTTTCAGAATCTTCAGAACAAAATTATGGATAATTACAGCTATTACTGTCAAAGCCAGTGTAGTGGTAAGAGGAATAAAAAATTCTCCTACTAAATACTTCTAATAGTTTCAGTCCTTGCTGCCAGAATCTAAAGACCAAAGCACTGCAATTACAATATTTGTGCTAGCAGCATAAATAAAGTTGAAGTTCATAATGCATTCCTGAAATTAGTTACTCTGTCTGTCCAAATGACCATCAAAACAGTGATTGTTCCTGAAAAAAATTGTAACTTCTTATAATCAAGTTGCAGAGTAATTGAATTCAAAAAAATCTCAGTTGATCAGTGATCTAAAAGTAAGTAAAACTAATATGCAAATAGATGCCGATGCCTTTTACATAGTTAAAGATTTGAATACACAGTCCAGTCTCGAAGTTTTCCCATGGTTACGTATCATAGAAGTTGGATCATTTTGTCACTTAAGGTACCTGCTACAATTGCAAAGGTGTGCAGGCTTATCACAAATATACCAAAAATTTAGTTAAAATTGAAGTACTGAAAACAGATTAAAGATGCATACATCCTTTACCATTTTATTATTAGAGTTTTCAGGTTGCTTTCATTTATCCTTATTAAACTGCTGTGACTTCAGCATATTCAGTGGTTAATGTTTTGTGGGACTCTAATCTGAATGCCAACCAATGTAATGTTGGAATACTTTATTTAATGCAAGTTTTAATAAATTTTTGAATTATTCTTTCCAAAGGAATGGCGAGAGCTCCGGTTTTGTTTTTTTTTTTTCCCTTAAATGCTGTTGTATTAAAGATACATTGTTGTAACTTGCAGAGCACTTCTCAATAATAGGATAGTAAATCTTTTGTGATGTTTCATATCCACATATGCCTGGTCATGAACGTAAAAGATGAATAGCATTCAGCACATTACACATAAATTATTATGTATGTCCAGAATTCAGTTTTATTGTATTGCAATTATAATTCTTCTATCATGTCAGATCCCCTTGTTCTTATAAATCTCTTCCTGTATATTTCCTACAAAGAAACAGATGATAGCAAGAAAAAAAAGAAACAACCCCAAAACAAAACAAACAAAACAAACCAAAACCTCCTACCTTACTATTGTCTTGCTTTGAGGTAACACAGGACCAATTTTGTACAGTAAGTTTACTTTTTGACTAGGCTTTGTCTCTGAAATTAACTGCATGTTGTGCAGCAAATTATTCTCTCTCAGAGTGATAAGAACCATGTTTACAGTTGATGCTATGGAATAGTATGCAGAGAGGCTCTTGCTTATACTTATTGCTGTAACAACCAAGGCCAGACAACTTTGTTATTTGTCCCGTTGGAAGGTTGCAAGAGGAAAAGCATAGAGGGGTCTCACCTGTGGGGAGAAGCAGACAGGACAGGTGCCCCACAACTGACCAGCATGGTATTCCATCCCATCTGCCTCATGCTCAGTATAAAAGCGGAGGGATCAAAGGCTCAGCTCTCTTTCTTCAATGGCTGGCATCCGAGGAGGACTCTGTCTGTTGGTTTGCCTTTGATCCCAATCCT
The DNA here is from genome assembly GCA_013398295.1 of Chionis minor. Lineage (NCBI taxonomy): Eukaryota > Metazoa > Chordata > Aves > Charadriiformes > Chionidae > Chionis > Chionis minor. The sequence continues at coordinate 42,035 of VZSF01006736.1, read as the reverse complement.
GATTCCAGTTCCCGTCCACCACTGAGTCCAGTCTGGGACTTCCCCAGTGCCTGCTGGTGACGTGATTGTCATCCTGGGAGGTTGATACAGTTTTGTATATATTTTGTTATTTTCTTTTTATTATTTTATTATAAATTTTTCGTTAAAGTAGTTTAGTTCCTTCTAAATTCATGTCTCTCTTTTTTCTCTCTCTCCTGCCTCCCTTCAAAGTGGGGCAGGAGTAAGAGCATCTGTCATTCAACCTGATTGAACTAATCCAGCCGAAACCACAACAACTGTCAATATTGAAGTCTTTAAGACATTAAGGATGAATCCTCTAGTCAGTAGAAAATCTTGAATCACTTAAAGCAGTTAGAGGTACATCTAGTTAACAATAGTGTTAGCAAATGAAATGTCGCTAAACTTGTGGGATAAAGGAGTAGATAAATTGTTAGAACAGAATATCTTTAGAGTAAGCAGCACGTCAACCACTGGGAAACTTAAGAATCCGTCCAGAATTTTTCAAAGGAGCAGAGCACGAGCACCAATGGCAGTTATTAGGTGCCAAGCAAATATGAACAGGACAGTCAAAAATCAAGGTCCTCTACCCCATTCTGTAACTGACAATGCCAGGGATGACCCAGGGAGAGAACTCCAGGGACCCCAGGTCCTTGTCCAGAGTGCCACACAGCATGGTTGGAGTCTTTAACTGGATCTGTTCAATTTCATTTACACTGTGTCAATTCTTCTACAGAACAGCAAAATCATGTGATTCATAAAATTGTATATGTCTGTGATTATAGTGTTATGATATTTGAGTCCACTTAGTCTCCCCAGTGTCATCTGGCTTAAACTATGACATCACTGCCTCTCAGAGAAGGGCTCTTGCTGCTCAGACAACAAAAGTCACTCTCTTTTTCTATGGTCCCTTGCATATGACTGACATAAGGTGAAATGGTTCCAGATGGAAAAAATATATGAAACTTGAATCTAGAGTTTCTCTCTGAACTTACTCCCCTCTTAACTGTAGATTCATTTTTTCCCATTGGATCAATTCCATTTTGGCCAGTGAACCTTCGCATATTTATACAAGGAGAAAATGGGGCAGAAGAAATACAAATCATATTTTAATCTCTTCTAGAGTAATTATACAAGCAAAAAACATTTCTAGAGGACATCGACTTGAGGTCTACAGGACCTATGTTATATGTCTGTTGAAAACAAAGTCAGCAGATAGAGTATTCTGGAGGCTCTCTCAATTTATTGAAGTTTCTGGACTGATGCATTTCCTATAAATGTTTTGACATACTGACATTCTGTGAGCAAAAAAAGATTCAGTAAGGAATTGAGTCAGGTGTAGTGGGCAGAAATCCATGTGTCCGGTGGCCAGTGAAGCTGTCTAATAATAGACACAACCGAATCTCTAAGATCTACCCTCTCTTTTTTGCCATACTGAGCGATTACATGATCCCATGAATACTTAGCATCTTGAAAAAGGAATGGTTTCCAATATTCTTTAGAGACTGTGTAATTGAACTGTACCTTAATAGCATGCTCCAGCCCTTGTCATATGATTACGTTGTACACAATAATGAGGTTTTATGTTCAGAGCAAACATTGCATTTTAAAGATTCACAAAACACAATGTAAGCCAGTCATAGATGGAATAACTACAGCAGACAACTCGTAGGAGTGATTCTTAGCAATGTATTGCAGTATGTAAATAAAATATTGTAGACAGTTTTCCCTAGCATATATAGAAGTTCTATTATTTAGCATATGTGAGCTGTTCAGGACTCGATAAACTAATAAGGAAATTGTGAGAGTGAAAATAAAAATCCCAAATCCTGGTATCATTTTCTTCTCTAAGAAGATTTCTGTGGCTGTATTTATGGAAAATAAGAAAAATATGGCATACAGTATACACGTTGGTAACACACATACTGAATGGATGCATATATTTGAGCACCATGCGTGTAAGGTAGTATTTTTTTAAATGCACGTGGCATGCAAGTAAAAATCTGTCTTGACAAAATAAAGAAGAAAAAAGCTAAGTCAAGAAGTGTGTGTGGGGATTTGTCTGGTGTTTGTTTTTTTTTTTTTCTTTTAGTGGTTTTAATATGAGATCTGTAAGTGAACAATTCTCTCTTAGAATCACAAAATCATAAAATATGATTGAGTTGGAAGGGACCCACAAGAAACTTTGAATCCAGCTCCTGACTCCACACAGGGAAACCTAAAAGTTAAACCATATGTCTAAGAGCATTGTCCAAATACTTCTTGAACACCAACAGGCCTGGGCCATGAGCACTTCCCTGGGGAGCTTGTTCCAGTGCTTGACTACCTTCTCAGTGAATAACTTTTTCCTAATATTCTATCAAACTTTCCCTGACTCAGTTTTAAGTAATTTCCTTCTTTCTTATTGCTGGACACAGAGAGAAGAGATGAGCATCTCCCTTTCCACTCTCCCCCACAAGGAAGTTGTAAACAGCAATGATGTCACCACCCCTGTCTGGTCTTCATGAAGCTGAATACACCTAGTATCCTCAGCTACCCCTCATAATTCACGCCCTCTAATTCTCTCACCATGTTTGCTGCCCTCCTTTGGACACATTCGAATATTTTTATATCCTTATATTGTAGAGCACAAAATTACCTAGAGTAGTTGTGAATCTGATTAAAATTTTCAGACAGAAAATAATAGGAAATTGCACAATTTCATATTTCTCTAATGATATCCGACTGCTTTGGAGAGCAATGAGTTTGACAGGATAACTATTTTATCTTGTTGGAGAAGTTAACTCTTGTGATCCCCTTTCTATGTGGGGAAAAAAGTTTGGTGTGCACAATATACTAAATTGTTAAAATCATAGGAGATACTAACTTTCCTAATTGTAATTGCTTAGGGTGGTTTCTGATCAAAATTTAAATATTTATAAGCTTATTCTTCTGAAAAATATCACAGAAACTTTAATGACTATACATATTAAAGCATCAGCATTCAAAAGAAATTACATCTAATAATCAGTGCTGTAGAATTGGACAATACTGGCTGAGAAAGAAAAATGTTCTGATCTGATCTAAAACTATCTGCATCATTGTTTTTGTAAGGATATCTACTCAGTCTTCCTGGGAAAGGCAAAAAAACCCCAAACAAACAAAACACCCTGAGTTTATTTCTGAGTTTTAGAATATTTCTTCAAGGAATTAGTTATTACCTAGAATTCTAAAGCAATGACCTAATCTAACCTTATCTAATTTATGCAAAAACAAGATCACATTTAATAATAGTAAATGTGTTTGTGCTGCACCTTTATTTCTCTTGATCTGTCAGTATCTATTGCTATTATATGGGTCTGACCTGATGCAACAAAAAGCTTCATGATATGCACTAGGCTGTTCTTCTTTCTCTTACATATTTCCATAAATTGAAAATAAAGGACATGTGAGTTTGTAGTCACTCTTCTTTTTTAATGGAAATATATATCTTATTTGTTAGAACAGTGCCTACACTTTCAGCTTTTTGTTGTTCCCAATGATGATACCGTAACTCATACTTTCAGTGTTCAGAAATGCATTTCTCAGAATATGTAGCTAAGCACTATTGCTGTTAAGTGAGGAATCTAGCAATTGATTTCCTATATACATTAGTCTACCCAGACCTACTTGTTACCTTTAACATTAGGGGATATTTTAAGGACATAATGCCCTAGAGAACTGGAAAAAAATCAGTTATAAACAATTTTCTGTCAGCCTACAAGGGCATACACATCTCATGATTTTCTGAACATTTTCTGAAGTCCTTTGCCAGCATTATTAAAGCATAATCATGGCCCCTGTTGCAGCTATGTCATTAAATATTAGGTAAGATTGGAGCCAGAATGCAGACAAAGTGCCACAAAGACTGTACAAGCAAATTGTTCACATTGGTTTCACAGGACAAAAGGTCAATATTGTCACATGTTTCTGAAAGTTTAATTTATCTATAGTCATTCATGACAAGTATGCACTACATTTTCAAAGAAGCAATTAACCAAAACATATTTTCTATTTGGTTATTTTATTGTTCTTTTAAACACTGGACAAATTTTGACGTATTTAGAGATTTATTTTCTGTTACTTTACTTGAAAAAAGCAAACCAGGAAAAAAACATCTCGTACCTCAAAGCTTTTATTGCCAAAATAACTCGCGGTATTAGCCTTATTTAGAAAAAGTGTCTTTGGATGGGAGTAATAGTTTTGACTGGCTAAAAACCATGCCCAGCAAGTGTAACTTTTGCAAATTTGCCTTTGTTTTTTGCTTCTTGTGAAAGGTAGCATCCTTTCTGAAAGTGATTTACGTTTTAATGTGAACGAACATGGCATTTTCTCTTATCCTTGTTAAGAAAGACTTTGATAGAGTACTTGCGGATAAGAGCACAGTTCATGTACATGTAATTTAGTCTGTTTATTTTTTGGCATTGAACTGTGTTCATTTCACATTCTCTTAGTACAGTCTTTATATGGAACTACAGTACAGTAAAATGTCTTATAAACAAGTCTTATCACTCTGCTAGTAAAGGACCAGTATTAAAAAACTGATCTAAGTAACCACTTATCTGACTTATTAATTACGAAGCCTTTAATTTGACAATCAAACTTTTCCCTTACCTATAGTTTTTTAATGGGCTGACTCTGAATTTCAGAAATTACACTTGACTTGTTGTTTCACCCTGTGAACTCAAGTTATTTGACATATAGCACTCAACTAATACATGTTATTAATTCTTCACTCTGAGAAAACCTTCAAAATATATATGGGTGCATGGCTGTGTGTGTATAAACACCAGAAAGATTAAATCATCACTGAATTAACAGAGTAATGTCCATAGATAATTCACAAATGATTAATTTTGCATATTTCCCTTAAAAAGACGAAATTATCTAGTATTTTTCCATGAATAGATATTCCATTAGAAAATGATAGTTTGTTCAAACTCAACCTTTTTGAATAAATATATGTTCCACTGAAATTTTAAAATGGAAGTTTTCTCAGTCTGAACATTACATTTCCAGTAAAAGTCAGAGATAACCACCTTTGTTCCAGAATTTGGGTCCCTTAGAGGATTATTTTCAGTGAGTTACAAGATTTCCATGAAAACCTCTATTCAGAAAGTTATACCACCAATCTAATTTCTATGAAGACCTGAGTAGAAACTGGCATCCATGAGATTCTACAGATGCTTTTTTTTACGGTTCTCACCAAGAATGTGGGGCCCTTAATTCTTTTAGTTACAAGAGATGCCATACTGTGTTTTCAATATCCTCTAAAACAGCTGTACCTACTAAAGTTTAAAGTATTTTTCTCCTTTTGGATCTCATTTTTTCAATAATTTAATAATATTGTGGAAGTGAAAAGTTTGAAAATCTTTAATGTCTCCCAGTAAAGAAAAAAAATAGTGTGGAAATACTAAACAAATACCCATTTTCCAGCCCTCTGGTCTCATTGCTCCATCTATGCTGTTGCTTCTTAGCATTGCTCTGAACTGAAATATACACTGCTCTGAATTTTAATTCATCAGTCTGACCTGATGCAGCACAGAATATATTCCAAATACATACAAGGTATACAAGTGTTGCTTTTTTTTCTCTTACACATTTCCATAAATTTAAAATAAATTATGTGTAAGTTCATAGTCAATCTCATTTTTTTGAGAGGGAAAACATATCCCACTGGTCTGAACAATGTCTAAACTCTTGTCTTTTCGTTGTTTCAAATGATGCTTTAACTCATATTTTCAACAATCAAAAATACATTCCTCAAAATACATAATTACATGCATTTTACTTTCTTACCTATTTTTAAAATAGAACTCCTGAGGATGAAATGAACACACAATATTTGTATCTGTTTGTATCATAAGCAAAGAGAGAGATGAAGAGAATTGCATAGCTGCAAGCAAATACACGCAGAAGTAAATTCAATATATTGTGAGAGTTGGTGTTTTCTCACATCAACATCTTAAGCCAGGTAATAGACAGTATCGCCAGAGGAGATGTGATACTGGACCTGATGGTCACCAACTCAAGCGATCTAATTGGTAACATCAAGATTGGAGGCAGCCTGGTCTGCAGTGGTCATGCACTGGTGGATTTCACAGTCCTGAAGGATATGGGTCAGGTGGAGAGTCAAGTCAGGACCCTGAATTTTAGGAAAGTAAACTTCCAGCTCTTCAAAGAGTTAGCCAATAGGCCATCCTGAAAAACTGCCCTCAGGGACAAGGGAGCAGAAGAGAGATGGCAAATCTTTAAGAACTCTTTCCACAGAAGCAAGAGCTCCCTATCCCCAGGTATAAGAAATCACGAAAGGAAGGCAAGAGACCTGCATGGCCTAAGTGAGACCTGCTGGTCAAACTAAAGGTCAAGAAAGAGATGCACAGTCAGTGGAAGCAGGGACAGGTATCCTGAGAAGAGTATAGGGACGCTGCCTGGTTGTGTAGGGATGGGGTCAGGAAGGCCAAGGCACAGCTGGATTTCAATGTGACAGAGATCGCAAAGAACAGAAAGAAGGGCTTCTACAGGTATGTCAGCCAGAAAAGTAAGGTCGAAGAAAGTATAGCACCCAATGAACATGACTGGCAAATTGGTAACAACAGATGAGGAGAAGGCTGAGGTATTCAACAATGTTTTTGCCTCAGTCTTCACTGGCCACCTCTCCCCACACCTCTCAAGTGAATGCACCACATGGCAGGGACTGGGGAAACAAAGTTGCTCCTACTGCGGGACAAGATCAGGTTTATCACCACTTGAGGAATGTGAACATACAGAAGCCTATGGGACCTGATGAAATGCATCCCAGAGTCCAGAGAGAATTGGCTAATGTAGTTGCTAGGCCACTCTCCATGACTTTTGAAAAGTCATCTCAGTCAGGTGAAGTCCCTGATGACCAGAAAAGGGAAACACTGCACCCATTTTTAAAAAGAGTAGAAAGGAAGACCCTGGGAACTACCGACCCGTCAGCTTCACCTCTGTGCCTGGGAAGATCATGGAACAGATCCTCCTTGAAGCTATGCTAAGGCACATGGAGGACAGGGAGATGACTGAGAAAGGCAGCATGGCTTCACCAAGGGTAAGTTCTGCCTGACCAACCTAGTGGCTTTCTACAATGGAGTGACTACATCAGTGGACAAGAGAAGAGCTACACATGCCAAGTCTTGGGACTTCTATGAGGCCTTTGATGTGGTCCCCCAAAACATCTTTCTCTATAAATTGGAGAGATAGGGACTTGATGGGTGGACTGTTCAGTGGATGAGGAATTGGTTGGATGGCCTCATCCAGAGGGTAGTGGTCAAGGGCTCAACATCCAGATGGAGGTCAATGACAAATGGTGTCCCTCAGGTGTTTGTAGTGAGACCAGTACTGTTTGATATCTTCATCAATGACATGGGATCGAATGCACTCTCAGCAAGTTTGACGACAACACCAAGCTGAGTGGTGCAGTTGATACACCTGAGGGATATTGTGCCATCCAGAGGGACTTGGACAAGCTTTAGAAGTGGGCCTGGAGTACTGTGTCCAGCTCTGGAGCCCTCAGGCTCCACAGTAAAGACATGGAGGTGTTACAGGAGGTCCAGAGGAAGGCCACAAAAATGCTCAGAGGGCTGGAGCACCTCTCCAATGAGGACGGGCTGAGAGAGTCGGGGTTACTCAGCTTGGAGAAGAGAAGACTCTGGAGAGACCTTCTTGCAGCTTTTCAGTACTTAAAGTGCTTTCCTACAGGAAAGATGGGGAAAAGCATTTATCAGGGCCTGTTGTGATAGGACAAGGGGTGATAGTTTTAAACTAAAAGGCAGTATATTTAGACTAGATATAAGGAAGGAATTTTTTATGATGAGGGTGGTGAAACTCTGGAACAGGTTGCCTGGAGAGTCGGTACATTCTGAAATTAAACAATTGATCTTCAGTTTTCATATAATTACTTTTGGAGACAATAAAAGTATAATTGCAAAAATATTTCTTAATTCATCCCATTTGCACGTTAGGATATAGACCTATTATAATCTTCAAAGAAATATGGATTATTTCAAGATTTAATTCATCTGCCACAGGATTTGAAAGTAAAAACGTGAATAATTTGGCATAATATCAGAATAATTTAAGTGTTATCCTAATTTAATCGATCTATCAAGGTATTAAAAAGCCCTCATCTGATCATCAGAGTCACTATGTCTATGTTTATGTTAATCAACCTCTAAGTGTTTCTGAGTTCCGAAGCATAGTGCTTGTCCAAGCCTGCATCAGAGCTCCATCTCAGGGTGAAACAAGATGCACACCAGTTTCTCATAATTTTACATTACCCAGTTTCACTGAAAAGAAAATCTAGAAATAACAGGTCTTGGTAACTTAAATACAACTTCAACATCTCTCAGATAGTCAACTGAGATTTTGGTTACATGAATAAATGATAACTATGAACATAAGATTCAAAAGTACAAAAACTTCAAAATAACTACATGTAATTTAGCAGCAGTATAAAAATGAAAGGGTATGTCTACAAAATCTATTGAAGAGACTTGCAAGTGAGCTCTGCCTATACTGAAGCTGACTAAGCTTTTAGCAATAGCGCAGCATTAGCTAGAAACTAATAAATCTTTCTGATTCATGGTTCAAGATTAGTACCATGCTAATGCAGACACATGTCTTCCATTAAGCTTGGAGTATGGGTAAATTCTTCTTTGAAAAGCTGATGCAGACTTACACTGAAAGCATATTAGGTGCAAAGGCAGTGAAATTGTCTCCAATAACAGTATTAAAGAACTAAAATGAGGAAATGAAAGGAATGTATTTGGAGTATATATATGTCATATGTAAAAACACACACACACACACAATTTTTAAACTTAAGCTATTAGAAAGATAGCAAAGGAAACTGTCTAGTTGCATATGGCTGGCCAGAATAGAATTTACAATGGCACAGAACATCCCTCAGTTTTTATATTTCTGAAAGAAAATGTATCATTCTTCCCCTATGTCTCTCCAATGAAGCCATTCTGTGATTTTCTTTTCTTTTATTTGCCTTACAAAACTTTCAATATCAACATTGTATTAAGAAAAATCAGGTTTTGTCCTATGGATGATGGTACTTAAATGACAACCATAACTGCTCTGAAGTCCTTTCTTTGTCCTACACATAAATGTGCATGGAAATAAAAAGAGTCATGTTTCAGTACATTGAAACCCCATTCACTAGTATCTTAGACATTTATTGCAGAGAATTTAGCAGGGAAAAAAACCCCAAAACTGATTAATAAAAGTGGGAATATGTAAAATTTAGGTACTTATAGGCCTCATTTATCATAAAGTTCATACTGGTTCAATGATAAACAGGGAAGACGGAAAAAAATGCAGCTATCCAACATTATAAAACAACTCAGATCTCAGCTATGCAGACAATAGTAAAGCTATGGGGTTTTTTTTAAACAATTAATAAAACAATATTTTATTGTATCATGGCAATTCAAAGCATACTGGTCTTACTACCTCCAGGGATTTCTTCAAGTGAATAATGTTGCACTTAGTTACTGTTATAGAGCACTCAGCTGATCCACTCTGTTAAGGTTTATTTTATATTACTTGTCCTTTCATATCACCTCAGGGGAAAAAAATCTGTAACAAAGCAGAGATTTCTAAAGCACATGCTTGCTTACCAACAAATGCCTATCTTCAATTTCTGATGGCTGAAAGATATTTCAGTTTCATAAATTCAAGAACCACTGTGGTTTTATTCTATTTATCTATGTCTACTTAAATCAGAAAGAACAGAAAAAGTTTGGTAATTTTAAACTAGAAAATAAGAATAAAATTAAGAAGTAATATTACTTTTTCATCAGTTTTTCTTTTAACCCTATGTAGACCTAACCTATTCCTAGGCTTGTGAAAAGAGATTTCCAAGACTCCTATATTCTTCTAGAGGCTGGCTGTATCAAAAACTCCTTCTTTCCTTGGTGCAATCACTCCATTGCCAGTATTTGAAAACCGTCCCAGTAGCAACAGGAGATCAATCTCTACTATAAGATTTTTAACTTCAGAAAGTTATGGTAGCCAGTTGAGTCAAACATTTACAGCGTAAGAAGACTAAACCCATGTTGTGGTGGGCAATTGTAGAAATCAACCAGGACAAAATGCTAAATCTAAATCTAGCCATTCAAAAATAGGTAGAAGCCTATTCTTGGACTGGATAATGTGCTATTAAACCTGCTTGACTAATAAGATTGGACAACTGGAATGCAGGAGATACTAATAAGACAATAATCTACTAGAGATGAATAAAATATTTGAATTTATGCCTGCACCCAACCCATTAAGTGGGTTATTATTCTATATTTAGAATATAGGATATTCTGCACTAATGCATTTGAAATTACATCCCTGTTACATTTAAATATGTACATATGTTCAGTATGCCTTTGAAATAATAAGAAAGATGGCATGATGGATAATTCATATCCAGTTCCCAAAGAGGAATAACATCAACAATGGAGACTTAAAACCCAACACACATTTACATTATCATAAACTACATTTCTGTACCTATAAAAAATGAGACCTGGCTGTGAGGGCAAACAGCACAGTACCACTTGTATCTTCCTGCCTAAAAACATGTTTTCTCTCCAAAAACAGGGTAGGCTCATCTATAGTTCTTTTAAGAGTACTTCCTGGTGCGTGGCATCCTGTGACCCGTGTCTCAACACTGTGTTAACAAGCAGTAGCTAGCACTGGTCAAACTATACCAGGAAGCATGCTAACAGTCATGTAGCAGCTCTTCATATTTTTTTTCTGGATGCATTTACATTCCTAGCACAGACACTCTACTGAGTATTTAGGGGAAGTGGAACATCTGGGGTCAAGTCTCTGTTCTACATGGAACAAGAACAGCAATAATTCTGTTTTCCCAGGGCTCAGGTAAGTGCTTCAGATGCTGATGAACTGGGAGGTATTGTGAGGTCCTTTTACTTTTTCTTGGGGAAAAGAGAGCAGAGGAGGGGAAATGAGATGCATAAGTGAAAAAAACCCAAAATATATATAGGTGTTGTGTCAAAACCAAAAAAGAAAAAAGAATAGCAAATTTGACATTTTCACTATAGCTGACTCTGTAGTATCAATGTAGGGAACAAAGGAATTTTCTTTGAATAAACTGAGGAATTAAAGAACTCTGAAGTCATAAAGCTGAACAGTGATTTTGGGAAGTTACATTTTGAACTTAAAGTGTCCACCTTGTTTCTCTCTTTGTGGACCTAAGCTGTACTTCAAAAATACTTTTGAGTATCTAAGGCTTAATTCTTTTGAAAACATGTAAGAATAGAGTTCATCAAATAGAGTTCATTATCTTATTTCTTTGTGATGTTTAAATGTCTTAAGGTGCTGTACTTATTTTCCCAGCTGTGCTGATGTTGGTCAAGTTCTTTCCATCAACCTGAAAAAAAACCTCCTAAAGGTTTTCTTTTTTTGCAAGTGAAATCAATGTTTGAAAAATTAACACCCATGGTTTGTGTTCTGTTATGCATCTTATTGTCTTTATTTCTATGGATTTCATTGGATTTTCACCAGACTTAGACTCTTATAAGCAGAATTTGATTCATTTATGATGTACAGATCTCTTACCAACACAGATATATCAATTTTCATTACTTCTCATACAGTAAAATTTACTACCTGTATATATCTGAATTTTAATATTTATGATGAAAAAAACCCAAAATGGATCAGTAGTACCCAGGTATTATTATTGCTAATTAGGTTTTCTCACTCAAATAATGCTTTGTATAGAAGTCTCTCCACTAGGGGCCGCACGGACACTGCTTAAATATTACCCATCAAGCTAGAATAAAACTCACATCAGAGAGTGAAAAAACAATCAACTTCCAAAATAATGCTTTGATCAATGATGAGGAGCAATCAATTTAAACTCCTAGGGAAGAGTCACTGCTGGTTTTGTTTGCTTGTTTGTTTGTTTGTTGGTTTGCTTGCTTGTTTATTGCAAATGAAAGTAACATTTTAATTTTAACTTTTTAGTTGTAAAACATTGACCCACTTTGGAAAAATGAAGTCTTGCATTGGAAGGGGGCCTTACAAGAAATCTGGAGAGGAATCTTTTACAAGGGCATGTAATGATATGATGAGGAGTAATGGTTTTAAACTGGAAGAGGGAAGATTTAGATTAGGTATCAGGAAGAAATTTTTCGCCATGAGGGTAGTGAGGCACCGGAACAGGTTGCCCAGGGAAGCTGTGGAGGCCCCATCCCTGGAAGTGTTCAAGGTCAGGTTGGATGAGGCTTTGAGCGATCTGTTCTAGCAGGAAGTGTACTTGCCCATGGCAGCGGGGTTGAAACAAGCGATCTTTAATTTCCTTTTCAATCTAAACCATTCTATGATTCTATAATGCATAAAAGATTCACTTTCCTTTCTCATATTAGGATAAGCTATATTAACATGGGGGCAGTGTTGTTCCAAGAAAAGCTAAGGGAGAATATTTTTCCTCATCATTCCTGAAGAAGCAGAAGACTTCGAGTTTTGACACAAGCTGAAACCAGGAGCTCTTTTTTTTGGTGCTCCCTGTGGTTATACTGAGGAAATGACAGGGCAGGCAGAGACCATTCTCATTTGAAGGGGGGTTATTGGGATAGAAAAATATCCGCAGAGTCCCACCATGGTCCCTGGGCCAAGGGTGCCACACCCACCATGGGCCCCCCACTCTTCTTAGTGGGCATCAGGGGGTGTTGAGCCTCTCTGCAACACCCACAGCCCTTGTCTGAGCGGAACTGGCACCATTGCCCTGGGAGCCCAAGGGACATGTGCCTGGGAGCCAATGTGTAACACCAGAGAGGAGACATTGGTGATGGTCGCTTTTCTTTGCCGATCACTTTTCAGAATATTAATAGTGAGGCTATCTGAGTTAATTTGAGCCTAAGTAACTTACTATTTTCATAATACTTGTTTGATAATAACAGTAAAAATAATAGTATTTGGTTATATATTGAAGATTTCAGTTAGGTCAACAACAATCTTTGGCTCCTCAAATGCGTAAGTTTTGTTCCTGTTCACTCATAAAGACATTATGAATGTAATTCTCAGGGATGAGGAAATTTCACCCAATTCAGTTGCTCCTGCATTTCCAAGCAGTTCTTGATAGGCACACATGAAGTTGAGTAGTGGTTTGGAGGTTCTTCATGCCTGATTTTAATTTCTTTTTATTAGTCTGCAGTGAATCCCAGGGATCTAAGCAAAACTATGGCTAACACTGCATTGACTTTCTGAAATGACCACTTTTGTATTTCTTCTCATGCAAATTTCATCCTTCCACAAAATCCAGGATGCCCCAAGAACTAATACTTGTATTTCCCTTGAATATAATATGTTTTGAAATCCTAAAGTTGAGGTTTGCCCTGGTTTGAGGTAAAACAGGACCAATTTTGTTCAGTAACTCTGTTTTCTAACTAGGCCTCTGCTAACTGCTGAAATTAGTGGCACATTGTGCAGAAAACTGCTCTTTCTCAGAGCGATAAGACCCATGTTTATAGCTGATGCCAAAGCATGGTATGCAGAGAGGCCCTTGTTTATACTTATTGCTATAACGACCAAGGCCAGACAACTTTGTTATTTGCCTTGTTGGAGGGTCGGAAGAGGAAAAGTGTAGAGGGGTCCCACCTGTGGGGAGGAGCAGACAGGCCTGGTGACCCAAAACTGACCAAACAGTGTATTCCATCCCATCTGCATCATGCTCAGTATAAAAGCTGAGGGATCAAAGGGTCAGGGCTCTGGCTTTCCTCCTTCAATGGCTGGCATCCAAGGAAGACTCTATTCATCTGCCTTTGATCCCAAACTGTGTGTTCCCGAATCCAATTCCCTTCCATCGCTGAGTCCAGCCTGGGACTTCCCCGGTGCCTGCTGGTGACGTGATTGTCATCCTGGGAGCTTGATACAGTTTTGTATATATTTCATTATTTTCTTTTTATTATTTTATTCTTTACATTTCATTAAAGTAGTTTAGTTCTTACTAAACTAGTCTCTCCTCTTTCTCCTGCTCAGCAGGAGAGAGGGAACATCTGTTGCTCGGCTTGCTTGGGCCAATCCAGCCCAAACCCACGACAGAATGTTAGCAGTTTAAGTTAGAAAATAACATTATTATTAGGATTACCATTATTGCTGCTGTCAATACAAATGCTACTGCCAATAACATACTATCAGTGCTACTGCCAAGCTGATGAAGTATAGGACGAATGAGCATACAGTGAGGTGGATGGAAAACTGGCTGAACAGCTGGGTCCCAAGGGTGTTGAATGGCACAAAGTCTCGTTGGAGGCCAGTAACTAGCAGTGTATCCCAGGGATCAATAGTAGGTCCAGTCCTGTTTAATGTCTTCATTAACAGTCTGGATGATGGAACAAAGTGTGCCCTCAGCAGGTCCACAGATGACACGAAACTAGGAGGTGTGACTCATACACTAGAGGCTTGAACTGCCATCCTGAGAGACCTCAACAGGCTGAGAAATAGTCTGAAAGCAACCTCATGAAGTTCAACAAGGCTAATTGCAAAATATTCGTGAACTGCTCCAGTGTGGTTTTTTTCCAGGGGATGTGGTCCTTTAGGAACAGACCGCTCCAGCGTGGATCCCCTGTGGGGTCACAAGTCCTGCCAGCAAATCTACTCTACCATGGGCTTCTCACAGGGTCACAGCCTCCTTCAGGCACATTGACCCGCTCTAGCATGGGGTCCTCTATGTGCTTCAGGTGGATATCTGCTCCACCATGGACCTCCATGGGCTACTGCAGGACAACCTGCCTTACTGTGGTCCTCCACAGGCAGTAGGGGAATCTCTGCCCCAGCTCCTGGAGCATCTCTTCCCCTCCTTTTTCATTGACTTTGGTGCCGGCAGAGTTGTTTCTCTCACATATTGTTACTCCTCTATTTTGGCTGCTATTGTGCAGCAGTTCCCTCCACCCATCCCTTCTTAAATACATTATCACAGAGGCGCTACCACCATCGGTGATTGACTTAGCATTGGTCAGTGGCAGGTCTATCTTGGAGCCAGCTGGCATTGGCGCTATCATACATAGGGGAAGCTTCTAGCAGCTTCACAGAAGCCAACCCTGTAGCTTCCCCACAACCAAAACCTTGGCACACAAACGCATTACAAAAAGAAAACCCCAAAACTTCTGATTTTTAGTGAGTGTTGTCCGTAATTTTTGTAAATAATAATAAAAAATTATGAACAGAATTATTTGCAAAAAATATAAGCTTTTACTGTATTCATCATTATATTCCTTCTCAGTTAGATAATGAGAAAAAGAGATTTAGAGTATCTTTAAATAAAATTTATGCTTAGTGTTTCTACAAAATTAACTATTTTTAATAAAAGAATGAAACAAAACAACATATGCACTTTCATGGTACATGGACCATAAATTATTTTCTTTAAAAGATTAATCCATATGCATATATGTTCATTAAATAGTCTATGTATGCACTCTATATATTCACATGCATCAGCTTCCCAAATAAAACTTTTTCCATGATACTAATAATTTTTATATATCTATACACATACACAAATACTTTTGTATAGATTGTGTGTGTCTGCATGTAAATATATACATATATTTTTTTACAAACATAACTAGGCATATTTAGAGTTAGATATAATTGCACTCCTTGAATTTATGACATATTCTACAGTATTTTGTATCAAAATAACTATGAGATATACCTGAGAACTGTTCACAATGACTTTTCATAAATCTTGGAAGCTTCACTGTTAGAAGATATTACTCCCGTAAATTATGATTGTCAGTACTAACAGTCTAGATAAAGTCTGTGCCCCTTGTCATTTTAGCAGCACTTTGTATTAACATAGTCACAAGTCATTTTCCATAATGTGGTACTATTACACCTGTGATGATTTGATTGGCAGCAACACCTATAATACAATAGTATTATTGTCTTTGATAGTTTCTGATAAGCTTAAGAACCAGTTTATATTGATAAATGCCACACTAGAAATACGCACCTAAGATTTGAAAAATGTTCCTGTTATCAGTAGGTACAATTTGGGAATACATGCTCCACAGAGAGGGGGAAACTGGTTACCAGACTGTAATTATTAATCCTTTAGACATTAATGAACTTTCTTCCAGCTAAATTACTGTGTTTATTAATAATTCATAAAAATTGGCCAACCATTTAAAACACTACATGCAGCTGTCTGATAAAAAGATAGTTCCTTTTCATTTGGTCCTAGAGTGTTTAATAATTTAAAAGATGAAAGGGATAAGATTTTGCACTACACTAATAATGTGTCCCTAATAACTGAAGAATTCTAAAAACATATGTTCTTTTTGCCTTGCTTTTGCAGTTTATGACTAGCTCTGTGACAAAGAAAATTAGGTCCTCAGGATATAAAAAATATCAAGAAGAATAAGTAGAAAAAATATGATCATATACTTCCTCAAGCTAATGACACACTAGGTTTAAAAGAATTAATGGCCAGCTTTCCTATATGATATGTGCACAGAGAACTAAACAGCGCTTTATGCAGTGTGGCCAGAATCTTAATTGCCATGCATTTCACAGAAAGTCCCAGAAGAGGGAGGTGTTTACTCTCAAATAGACAAGACATTTTTTTACCTTCTAGGATTCATCACATTACTAAGGAGAACATAGGAAAAGTCTCCTTTTTCCTCTTTAAAATAAAATTGTGGTGATTAAGACAGTTATTTTTGTTTTAAAACACAGTGCTATAGATTAGCTGCTGTTTCCTCTTCCATTTGGTTCTTCATCCATTGGATCTGTGGAAAATTCCAGCTGTCTAAAAGGTGTACTTATTCTAACTAAATCACTTATTTTCTCTTTTTAAAGAAATGTGGCACATGTTCAACTGCTAACAGCAATAATCAAGCATGGGTAGAAGTGTTCTGTTATTTCTGTTTGCATTTGGAGAAAATCCTTTGAAAATATATTTTTTATGATGACAACATATGCTTCATCCTCACATCATCCAGAAGGATATGATATCAACTACTAAAATTAGACTTTTGAGAATTATCAGATCTGAATAGGTTTCAGCTAAAGTTTTTAAAGACTTTGCCAAGGACCTAGTTAATTTTATATAAAAGTCAAGTGAGATGACCTGAATAATTACAGGCCACTCATTATGATACTGGTCACAAACACAATAATGCAGCTGATGATGTTTGACATAATTCATAAAGTTTTTATTACTGCTAACAGCCACAGGTTTATAAAAAAATCTTTTCAAACTGATTGAATATCTGTTTTTGACAACAACTACAGTCTGAATGATACTGATTTCAATGCCAAAGGATTGTACTTGCATGACTTTGTGACGCTACCAGCATGCTCCATGATGTGCCCTTTAAGAAACGTGCTATTGACATGATTAATATAATTTTAAAGATTAACCAATTATCAGGTATCAAAATATAATTTTAAAAAAGGGTCATGAAATCGGGGTGTTAGCTGCCCAGGCTTTTTATACAGCACACGAAAAGATACGAGCTGCCTTAGAATTAAAGTTTACTTGACACTGAGATGGCTTCTTAGACCTAGACCAAGACATTAGCTGCACAGACTAGATGTTGCTCTCCAATCACAAGTGCCTCTGCCTTTCTTCTTAAGAAATACATGAAATTTACCTTTTAAAATGTTGCCAAATA
The DNA here is from genome assembly GCA_013398295.1 of Chionis minor. Lineage (NCBI taxonomy): Eukaryota > Metazoa > Chordata > Aves > Charadriiformes > Chionidae > Chionis > Chionis minor. The sequence goes on along the minus strand of VZSF01006736.1, from coordinate 24,348 downwards.
CTCCTTTTAGGGAGTTGAGGTATCATCCTGCATGCAATCTCAAAATTCAGAACCTACTGCTACCTCTCCTGTCTGTTCAACTTAGGAACATTTCAGGATCAATTTCTAGTATTGCTGTTAAAGCAGGTCCACTGTGTAGGAATGCCCTCAAGATTTACCAGGTAAAAGAGAGAGCAAAACATTCCCTGTTTCCTGAGTAGTATTCATATTTTATAGAAGTTACCAGGGTGAGATTCATCTTGCCTAACTTCAGATATCCTAAATATAAATGGTGGTATCTGAAAAATTTACCACCAATGATTTCTACAGTATGTGGGGAAAAATGCTCGGGTTTAGAATATTAATACTTTGACCTATTTTGGGCACATGCTTTAGGATGATAGTTGTTCATCGAAGTGCCCATACATGTGGCTAGCTCAGATACAGATGTTGTATATAGTCAACCGAATGCTACTCAAAATAAATTCCAGACTTAAAACCAGAATCCATCTCCTTCCCTTTCCAGAAGAGGAAAGGGAAGGTTTTTACAGTGCCATGGAAAAGAAAATATAAAAAAATCCTTCCTTATAGGCCTTGACTTCTTTCCTAAACAACAGGATAATTTTAACTGGAAGGGAGGATTGCAAGCTACCTCCACCATTCTTTCAGTCCCAGCACCACCACACTAGAACATGAACAACTTAAGCTCTTTATGAAAGTGAGTGGAAGACTCTTAAGAGATGAAAAATCATTTAAATTTACTGTAGATAGAGAGGAAATTGATTATTTGTTGTATGTATCCTTGGTCACTGTTTTAAGCCCTAAGTTATTCCTTAAAACAGAGGTTGACATTCACCATCCTTTTTAAAAGAAAAAGTCAACTAATGCTACATTACATACGGAGCCTGATTCTGTCAGCATGTGTTAGCACACCTTGAGAACATCTTGTCACTTGATCCCCACTGGAGGCTTCCTTCCTCTCCAGAAGTAGAAAGGCACATTGTGATTAGCTTACAGCTAGTGATGAGGTTGAAAGGAGGATTAGCAGTTCGTTTCTGGATTCTGAACAAATGCAGAAGTAAGCTAATCCAGACTCTGATTTCCTGCGCCAGCAAAGGAGGTGATCTCTGTGTTCCCACTAGCCTTTACCAGATGTTCTGCATGTGCTCACAGGCACATTAAATTATAAGAGCTGTATTGTGCAGCCTTCCTTCACTCTTCTTTCCAGCACTACCACAATGCACTAATTCTGATGCAGTTCTGTGAAAATACAATGTTGTGGCTAGACACTAAAAAAGCAAAGAAAGTAAATTCCTTACAGAATTCAAGACTTTCCAGGACTTGTCAGTGATAACTGATATTTTCACTATCATAGATTTCCATGTAATGCCTAAATTCTGCCCTTTTGATATCTTAACAGCTCACAGAGTTAGAGTCTAAGCCAGACTTAGTGCGTCCATGTTTCCTTCCTGAGGGACATTTATGTGGTGAGGTTTTGGGAGTTAGTTCTCTATTTCTATGGAGTTCCTTGCAAAACACTTTATTCAAAGAAACTATTTGAGCTGCGTTATGTACGGAGTCAAATATTATTCATGGTGATCTTGATTAACTTTAGAATATCTCAATTTATTTCAGCAACCATGTTTTAAAAACATGATTAATGTCTTTTAGAAAGAAAATGATGCTTTTTGTGAGGCATCCAGGACACAACTATTCTTTTTAATGCTGCTATTTTTCTTATTGCTACTGTTATTAGGATCCTTTTTTTCCTTTTTTCACCGTTTTCAGAAAATGCTCTAAATTAAATGTGTTCAGTTAAATTGAAAATACATTATTTAAGAATGAACTTGAATGTCAGTGGGCAAGTCAAAAGCAAGACAACAATTAAATTGCTGATTAGGGCAGTCACATGACTGTAGTATATAATGGGAAAGGTAGGCCTAATTTGAGGTCTAAGACCAGAGAAAGACATTGAAAGAAGAAAGCTTTCAAGCTTCAAGTCCTGAGAGTGTAGAAGCTCAGAAACTGAATTTGGTATCAGATTGGCTCAAAAAATTAATGTATTTTTTTCAGGAATTTATGTTGGAATATGTTAGTGCAATTTTTCAATATTTGAAAGTCTTTTTAAAACACCTTTTCTGTCCTTTCAAGTTAGTGTGAAAAAAGTGAACAAAATTCAAAGAGTAGTCAATTAGTGCAGGAGAGCTCTCCCCACATTCTATTATTCCTCTTGCAGTTGTAAATTATGGGGGTTTGTGCCCTAAAAGCAAGATATCCAGTAAAGAAGTTGTGAATGAATCACAGACCTTGTTGGCTTAAGACGTGGAGGCTCAGACGTGATATAACATAGTGTGGAGAAGTAAACATATTATGGCACAGCAGGTCACCTTTTCATATTACACAGTCAGTGGAAAAAATAGAGTGTCTTTATCTTCGAAGGATTGTGTTCACTGAAGACTTTCAGCAGCATGAAATCTACTCTATAGCTTTATTACAGAATAAAAATCACATCTGGCCTCATGTGATAAATTTTTTTATTCACTGAATGTTCTCTTTTCTCTTTCCCACACATCCATTTATTAAAGAATACTGAATTATTTTACTGGTAAACAGAAATCAGCTTTCTTACATTTTCTTCAGCATTCTAGATATTATTCCTAAGATTTCCCAAAATTAGGATTCAATTTGCAGATGACTAGGTAATTTGTCTCACCTGTTTCTCCTTGGTCACTGGTGTCTTAAAAGAGGATTATTTTAAATGTCAAGCTAACTGTTGCTTTTCTTCAGTTCAGTTTGTCCTGCCATTTTTTTTTTTTTTTCATTTTGCCAAATGTTTTCATCTCATGCATCCTCTCAGTATCAGTTTATGTTCTCCAATAGCAGCTGTGCTTCAGGAGCACTACAAACTTCCTCAGATCTAGCAGACCACTCAGTAGCAGAAGCTGCAAAAATAAGACTACACAGATAGATGCCTTTGCTGCAACGTCCCTCAGTATAAAGATTTTTGAAGGCTGCCTCAGCAATTTTGATTCCTGAATAGATCTCAACAATACCATACACAATAGTCAAGCATACTCCAACGCTTTCAGAAATAAGAACAGCTAGCTAACGTCCTCATCGCCAGTTATAATTTCCCTAGGCACAACACTTTAGACGGCAGCTTAATTGCATGCTAAGGTCAGGAGAAAGCTCTGTAAAAAAAAATCACTCACCGAAGAAATTATGTTAATCTGACACTTTTTGAAACATCAAATATCCTGATTAGGGTTTATTCAATCTTGGAACTTCCCTGCTTGGCATTGTAAAACCTGGACATATTTGAAATTTCATAACAAGCAAGCTTGACCTGATTTCTGCTAGGGGCACATGAGTAGGCTAACTGCTATCGAAACAAAGCAGCAACTAACCAATTTACACTGACGTATTTTTGTACTTCTAAGATCTAAGGCATCTGCTTAGCTGTTTCCTGCACTTAGCTTTTCCTGACCATGTGCAGATATATATGATTCGCTAGAAAATTAGTCAGATGTTCATTAACACTCCAGAGTCCCCTAGCAAGCTGTTCATTAACCTGGTAGGTAAATGGCTGTATTTTTCATTTGTTCAATGCTGTTGATAACCAATGACATTTATGGAAAAGAAAGTCTGCACAGATCTGTTCCAAAGGACTTTGAAGTTCCAAACATGGGTTTCAAATTTCAGTTTCCCAGTCTTTTTCCAATCTGTTTCAAAGGCATGAAACTAGATAATATTCTTTAGCAAATACATTTGTTAAAAAAAACACCTTTGTTTATTTCAAAGTTTCATAACACATTCAAACTTGGTTTAAAAGGTTAGAGAAAGAAGATATCTGCAGCTTTAAAAAGGTAAGCATTCTTCTTAAAGGTCCATTCTGTTTTGCTTGCTAGAAGAGTAAGAAAATTCTTTTGAAGAGCTGTGATAGGTGTATCCAGGATCATTAAAAAGCCACATAGCATTTTGGGTTTCATATTGTCCCAACTACTGCCAGCCTAAAGTTAATGATGGATACCCTTCCTGAAAATGCTTCTTCTGACCAGAAACATTTGCCTTTCTTTCTTATTCAGCTCTCATTGGTATTTGATTTTCTCTGTAAAGACATGCATGTGTGACACTGTTCTGGATGCAAAGGACAAAGAGAACAGTGGGGAAATTCTCACCTGTGCTAACTCATGATACTCCCAGAAGATTGACTACAAATGTTTGAACAGAAATGGAGATGAAGAGAAACTGTGGGACTGTGTCCAAATTCTTAGAGTTTTGGGGAGCAGCTGCAAATATTATTGTCCTTTGGACCTGTAAGAAATTAGCAAGCAGTGCCAGTTGGCAACTGAGGAACTGTAAGTGTAAAACATTTTTAGAAGGAACTACTTGGAACTTCTAGTTACATGAATTTAGTTGAATCTCAGTTAATGACTCAGTTAAATCCCAGACAACAAACTACTTTCTGTTATGTTCCCTGACACTGAGGGATTACTGCCCAAAAATTATTCTATGACAATAACTATAGCAGCTAATAACTTTTTAATAACTTTTAAATATGGAGAGGACAGCTGGCCAAAGTTCAGACTATTTTATTGTGCATTTTCAAGCAGTGGCACCAGGAAGAAGGCAAACCAGTTAATGTTATTCTTTCAGCAGTTTATTATGGATTTATATTTGTGTTTTTTCCTTCAAAATTTTAAGTTAGCTCAGGCATAAGAGACATTGTTAAAATCTGAGTGCTACAGAACTGAAATGTTTGTGATTGATTCATGTTTTTTAAACAAGGATACAGAAATGAACCATAAAGGACTTTGTCCCAGATATGACTAAAGAATCAGTCTTACTGAATCTGGGAGTTCAAATAGCAGATCAGATTATAATGGAACAAAAACACTCAAAGACATATGAGAGACCCAGAATTAACCCCTTAAAATTGAATTTGCCAAACAAAGAAGTCATGAAGTCTGGACTGAAGCATATATAGTGTCTATGATATTCCAGTCTTGTAGTAGTAATGAAAATTCCAAATTATTAAAAGAAAAGAGAAGCAGAAAGGTGTTTTCTGAGTTCAGAGTTGGAGTCACACAGACAAATAGCAAGATGAAACAAAGGGAACATGCAGAGTTATACAAAACAAGATGAGACAATATTCAGATTTTGGAAAAGGCAGAAGAATTACAAAGATTTTTATAAGCATTTTCAAGAGCAAGAAGAATTTGCACAAAACAGGCAACAAATTTTTTTTAACTCAAATGTAGTATTTGTACCACCAATGAGTAGAGCTTGACAAAAAGAACTGAATTATAAGTTTGAAAGGACAGGAAAGATTTACCAATTTTAAGCAGAACAAGCCAATGGACTAAGAGGCTGCATTACAGAAAATCAAACATACAAGAATAAATAACATGATGAAATTCAAGGCTGACAGAGATCTTTGCCCCACTAAAAATCTATGAATGAAATGTCTTTTTTAATGAATAAGAGAAAGATAAAATTTATTAAATTATGTTGTTGCAAAAGACTCATTTGATGGTTAAAAATATGTTAGGGCATTGGTTTGACTAAATAGGTGTATTAATTGCTATGAGAATTGAAGAAGTTGAATATATTCTTGAATAACTCAGAAACACTGATTGAAAGTCCATAATACATGCATTTCCAAATTTGGGGAGCAAAACGATAACAATGTTCAAGAAAACATGTAGCAATGACAAACATTATATTAATTAGTCATTGCATGATAAAAATATATAGAACCTATACATATATACATGCACAAAAAAATCTCTTTACATTTCTAGGTTCTGAAATACTAAAATGCTTTGTATAAAGAAAAATTTCCCACTGTATGCAAAGGGAGACTTTTTTAAAAATATGTTTGTCTGTAAATATTTTTCTAGTTTATAAGTAAGCTAGCAAACTTCCACAATTCCCTGGTAAATACATACCATTAACACGACTATCATTTGATTAGCAGTTGTTAAGCAAGGTATTTCAAGAAAAGCAGTAACATTTCCATCACAAGGGGTGTATTAGCATTCCTAGGAAAATGCTTTTATCTGAATCAAAAAAATGAGAAAGTATTCAAAATCCTTTTGGAAAGTGTCACACTCATTAGTAAAGGCAAAATATATAGGAATAGTAATTTCATTTGTTGGAAATTATTCTTCTTCCAGGTGAAGAGATACTCTCCTTCATGAAAATGAGAACTGGTAGAATAACAGTGTCTCATGCTGACTTTCATTAATAGTTTTCAAAATGACTAGCAGAAGTAGATGTCTGGGAAAATCTTAGCAAGGGAGAAGTATGAGTCCATGTCACCAAACATCCAGTGTGGGTTTTGAACAGTGAGAAGTGCACATCTAATTGACAAATAGCAACTGCCTTCTTTCAGAAGTATTTGCAGAGCCATTCTACCGAACTGAGGCAATTTAATCTAAAAGATTACGTGTTGCTATACTTCTTTAGCATACCTATCTTGGAGGTAACTACCTATGTATTTCAGCTACTGAATTAATAAAAAACATCTTTTAAGATTTGTACAGGTACCCTTATGACAGAGAACTTTGATTTAGACAGTGTATCACTTCTTTTATAAAATGTTCTGGAAGATATTTGGAACACTTTTTAGGATACAAACCAAAGAATTCTAATGAGCCTAGATTATAGACATTTAGTAGGCTACTTATTACCTCAGTTAGAAAAGGTCAGTGCCTTTGAAATGTTTCTGTCAAAATCTTGTCGATCTAAATGTTTTCCAGTAGGTATGTACATACCTAGTGAATGACTTGCCAAATTAATGTTATCTTACTAAATCCTAATTATACCTTTTATGGAGTATCAGTAATTACATGTTGTTCTGAATCCACAAATTTCAATTAAAATACCTTTCTTTCAACAAAGTCTCAGTCTCCATTGACAGGCACTGCTAGATGTGTTTGACAGACAAGTATAGTTTATGATGTTCTACTTTGTTTCCAACTGTTTCCTTCCAGATAGAGGTTGCTACATTTAACTTTGTGATAGTAAGTGCCAGCTGTCTAAAATATAAAATCATGTTCATCCACCACTGGTAAAAACAGAATTTTGCCAGGAATATTTCATTGTGCTCTCTCTTTTGGTGGAGGACATAATGAAATGAATACACACCACCCAGTTCTGAACACAGAAAAATATTCTACACAGACATCTTTTGATTTCACGAGTGGGATATAATCTCCCATATTTGATATAACAATATTTTCTGGAACAAAGAAAGACTTTTGATCTGTAAAGAAAGGTATACAAATGCAAGTAAACTTCATTTTTCTTAAAATGTGTCAGTTTTATTTCTTTCAAACAACATTTGGTTCTACAGAGTTTCCACTACTGTAGTAATTGGTTTTGATTGTGTTCCATCCCATCAGTAAAAAATTGACACACCATGTTTACCTTTGCAATTTGGTAGTCTTCTAATGATGTTGTCCAGACAATAAAATGTTAATTATTTTCAGGATTGTTTGCTTTGGTATCTGTAATCATGGTTGCTCTTTATAATTGCTCTCATAACAGAACCTTTCACATGCAAATTAAACTGTCTTTTTATAATAGTCTTATTAAAAATTATTATTCCCTCAGTGGGTTGAGACAGCATGGAGGTGACATATGTGTTCTCTAGGGGAAGGGACAGAACATCTGAATGCACGACAAGTTTTTGCTTCAGGAAAATAAATGCATCTTTGTAACTTTTATTTTGGTCTCATTTTGAAGAGGTGTCTTGGAGTGTATTCATGAATACAACAGAAAGATACAGTATTAATTCTTCAGTGATGGCAGCTAGGTTTCTGACTCATCTTTGCATTATGAGTATTAAACTCTAGAATGACAGGATTATAATTCATTTTTTACATATAAAAATACCAACAGTGAGGTTTAACAATATGAAAAGTTTTATTTTTCTTTTCATGCATACATATTGTTCTCATTGGTAGCAATAGGAATTAAGAAACAAGATTGGAGATGAAAACACTCTCCTAAATACTTCCTTGAATTATTTAAGATAAACCATTTACAAAATACAAGCCAAATACTTATATTTCATTATAAAAACCTGGCTGTGCTAAAGTGAAATATGCCTTTTTCCCTTATTTTTGTTTAAACCAAACCAAAGCACACACAAAGCACAATGTGTGCATATTAGGATATGCAACAGATATATGAGAGAAAGAAACTTTCTTCATTTGCCATTTTTATTGATATTTATTATCCAAAGTAATGAGAATCTCACATCTATTCAGAAGGCAGTCATCATAGTGCACCTGTAATGCCAATGATAGTTTGATGTGAAGACTGCCTGTACAAGCAGTCCAGATTTTTACTGATTTAAAAGATGTATTTCTGCCCTGTCCTTCCAGTGTTTCAGTAGCTAGTCATTCTTCACTGAGCCTGCCAACTGCAAGGAAGTGCCACTGTTCCTACAACAGTATGTCTCATGCTTATTCAAGATGTAAGTCAATTCTCTCAGGCTTTGCTATTTTTGAGAAAAGAGGTTTGATTCCTTACTTTCCTGACCCTTTCACTCTTTATAACTTTTCTGAGTTGCCTTGCCACCAATAAAATAGGAAAGAAAAATAAAGGAAGGCAGGAAGGCAGGCAGAAAGTAAGAAAGAAAGAAGGAAACTAAACTCCAAACAAAATCCATTACTTATAGACAAAGATTTTTGAGTTTGGGCGCCCTTCCCTTCCCTTCCCTTCCCTTCCCTGCAATAGACAATTAATTTAGCCCAAATCCTAAGAAGGCAGAAAACAGTATGGGCACTGTTGGCCTCAGAGGTGTATGATGTCTTGCCTTTGGCTTCGTTGTACCTGTGATCAGCAGAAATACATCTGTATACTCAACTCAACAAATTGTCCCCAAAAGACTGGAGCTACAAAGAAATAGAAATTATCTGCTGCTGTTCTGTGACAGAGTTTGAATATCATGGAATTGTCTAGGTTGGAAGGGACCTATAAAATCATTGGGTCCAACCATAAACCTAACACTGCCAAACCCATCACTAAGCCATGTCCCTCAGCACCACGTCTACCCATCTTTTAAATACCTGTAGGGATGGTGATTCAACCACTTCCTGGGAAGCCTCTTCCAATGTTAGATAACCTTTTCCGTGAAGAAATTTTTCCTAATGTCCATCCTAAACCTCTCCCCGTGCAACTTGAGGCCATTTCCTCTTTTCCTAACACCTGTTACGTGGGAGAAGAAATCAACTCCCACATCTCTACAACCTCCTCTCAGGTAGTCCTAGAGAGTGATAAGGTCTCCCCTCAGCCTCCTTTTCTCCAGGCTAAAAAACCCCAGTTCCCTCAGCTGCTCCTCATAAGACTTGCTCTCCAGACCCCTCACCAGCTTTGTTGCCCTTCTCTGGACACGCTCCAGAATCTCAATGCCTTTCTTGTTGTGAGGGGCCAAAAACTGAACACAGTATTCAAGGTGGGGCCTCACCAGTGCCGAGTACAGGGGGTTGATCACTTCCCTAGTCCTGTTGGCCACATTGATTCTGAAACAATCCAGCATGTTAGCGGCTTTCTTGGCCATCTGGGCACACTGCTGTCTCATATTAAGCTGGCTGTCAACCAGCACCCCCAGGTCAAGTCAAGAGCACATGGGAAATAAAAACTATTCCTGCCTGCTTCCATGGGAGGCCTTCAGAAGAAATAGTGAAGTTTTTTTGATGCTGCTTTCTGCTCTAGCACAGGTGACAAGTGATATAAGGAAGACTCTAAACTATAGTACATTTGACATTAAAAGTCAAATGCAGTTCTTTAATCTGCAAATTTTCAGAGCAAAACACTTTGAGAGAGGGAATCTGTTAAAAAGAAACAGAAAACATGTCAAGAAGGAGTGAAGTGGAGAGTGGTGGTATGTATATCTCTGATCTAGATGGTGGGCCGGGTGAATAGCTGGGAGTGTCTGGGGTCAACAGAAAATTAACTACTGAACATGGCCCTGGAAAGACAATCATATATCATTAAAATTTTATATATCTATTGGTTTTCTGTAACAGACAGAAAAAATTTGGAACTACTAGAAAGATAAGCTTTTGTAAGCTGCTGGGACAATACTTGTGAATTTTGAGTTTTCAAAGAGTTGGGGGTCTTTTGTTTTTGGGTTTGTTTGGGTTTTTTTGTGGATGTTCATTCTGTGTTAAACAACAACATTTATGTCTCCTGGAACTCAGCTATGTATGTCTTGCGAATCCGAAGTTCTGAAAGTTTAGATTTAAAAAAAAAAAACTAAGAAAACCCAGGAAGTGTTGAGTGATCACTGCATCGCCTTGCTGTTGAGGCTGTTCCTGCGTAGCAGCAGCACACTGACATGATTGTCTGTATTGTATCTATTCACAGTATAGACAATAGAGATGAAGACTGTGAGGTCTGACAAGGACTGTGGATCACGCTTGACCCTCACACTGGTAATAATCAGTGAAATCCTTTAGTACTTTCATCAATACAAAAATAAATCTGAGTTCAATGAGCAGAAGTTAGCTGTATGTGAGGGAGAAGAAATGTATTTTTCTCTAGTCTTTTATTTTTAATCCTTTAACATTTGTTTTTGAATTACTCATTGATTTCAGTGCTGTTAAACTGGGCAAGAGAAACAAACCTATATTTCGGTCTCCTAGCAATTGGTTCACCTAGTACCTACCTCAGCTGAATCCTACCTCACACACCTTCTTCCTGAGATGGAAGTGATTTTGTATGTGGGTGTGAATCCATTGTTTCTTTTACACAGAAAAAAAAATAAATATTACACAATACAGAGACATTTCCTCTCAGGATGTTTATAAGGAAAAATACCGTCATGGTTGCTTATGTGAAAGTATAGAGTGCCAGAGACAGAAAACTGTTTCTGGGCAGTTAAAAATGAGAGTGCTTAGACAGTGCCAGGACACAGAAGAGGTTTACAAATTTATTAAGCTAAGATGAAAAATAGCATCATGTGAAACAGCTGTCTAAGAGCAGACTGTATTTGTGAATTCCCCTTTTATACTAGCTTTAATCAAGACAGTTGTTTCAAATGTTTCTGGGTGCCATAGTCAAAGGGAACTACTTTAAATCCTTGGATTTATTAGGTTTCCACATATTGTGTACCTTTCAAATACATTCTTCAAAATACAAACATTCCCAAGGTCAAGTTACAGAATAAAATTATATGAATGCACTGTCATAAAAGGTTAATGGTACTATGTGACTAAACATCCAAAGAAAAAGGTAAAAATATTCAGCTGATGAACATACCCCTTTACTGATGCTAAGCTCTGTTGATGGATGGAGGAGTATGTCTACACAAACATACTGAAAAGCTCTTAAGCCCATTTTACATTTTAAAACATTCTAAATTTGCATCCATACCATACAGGCTATTGCACATTAAGTCTGTCTTATTAGCAGATTATTCTCTAGTGCTAACAGTCATTTTATTCCTAGTTGACATGCACAGCACTACAGTAAGCCTAGCCAATCAAAATTCAATTGTCAAGAGGCAGGAGAAATGTCTCCATGCATATTACACTTCATCAGCTTTCTTAATCACTTCAAGAAAGTAAGCCTGAAGACTTTTAAACTTAATTTACATAAAATGCATCTTTGTTTCTTTTGCCTGTTATGTGAAATAGATTTTTATCTTTAAATGCCTTCTCTTATACCAAAGATGGTGAAAGATAACAGAAAGCATATTATTGGCCCAGCAGGACTCTGTGTCAAGGGCATTAGTGAGAACAACAAGCCCTCAGTTTCCTCAGTGATCTACAGTGGATTTACCTGACAGTATAACAGGACTAAGAAACATACTTCTGCTTGTAATCAGAGACTTGAAGTATCAATCCACAGAGAAGGACTATGCATGTGGATAACCCTGTATTTTTAGAGTCCATTGTGAACAGACAGGCAGTGAAAAAACAGTGAAAAACGAGGAATAGGCAGATTAAGGAGAATTAAGATGGTAATAAAAAGCTTCTGGAGGTAATATTAAGAGTTTTTTCTAAGGCTGGGCCTGGTAGCTTGACAGAAGGAGTTAATGCAAAGGTTTATTAACTGAATTTCTGAATTATTAACTGAATTGTAATGTGTATTCAGCATGAATAGGAGATGATGCCTTTCAGGACAGAAGCCCTACCTTTATTTTGTGTTCATCTAGTGTGTTCTGTTAAAACTAGGGGCTTCAGCAAGAGTGCATATATTCCCAGAGATCCAAAGCATAAATTTGGATGCCTAAATCTAAGTGACCTGGAATCCTGTAATCCTTGGAATTTTTTGAATTTTAAAGCAAGTGATGGATATCCACTGCTATATATTTGCCATATAACCATCTGTTACATGATTAGATGAATTTGAATGTTGCCACTGACATTATTTAAAAGAAGTAGAATATGGTGTGAGTTAAAGAAGAGGAAAATATAAATAAGGTTTTAAGAATAAAGATTGAATCATTTATACCTAGCTACATTTTTTTCTCTTTTTTTTTTTTTCTGAAGTGGTAGCCTGTATTGAATTGTACACAAAAAAAATGGATTTACTCTTCTTTCTGTGGTCTATTTGGCACAGCAGGGAACCAGTTAAGCTTTCCTAGTTTCATATTCTGGTGCACTCAGACCTCAGTTTTTCCCACGCATCATGCACTGAGAGCTCAAAGCTGCTGGAGGGTTAGTGGTTTGTGTCAGCACTGATAATCAGTGCACAGAAGCTAAGTGTTCTTTATTTTTAAACTTTCAGAACATGTTAATTTCTTTCCCTCTTTGTACTCTCCACACTGACAGGGCTTCACTCATTTGTGTGAGGTAAGTGAGAACACATGAATTTTGAGCATGCCAATTCATACCTTGGCCTGGCTGCTTTGTGCCACCTCACCAGTTCTTAGAGTCAAGGCGAGGGAGAATTCACTGATGTTGTACAGAATTCATTACTAAGGTAATTGTATATCTGTATATGAAATTACACCTTCTTAGTTACACCTGAAGAGTTTGGTGCTGAATGACCACAATCTTTCACAATGTTATTAATTGCTATCTGAATATAAAAACAATTATAGACTGAACTCATTGCAGTTATTTGAATGGTGATAAAAATTAGGTTTTTTCCCCAGATTGTTTATGGTCTGTTGATGATAATATTACCTTTTCATTTCATCATTTGCATAGTATCATTTACTTCACAGGATGTATATTCATGCATTTCGTTCTTTTTTCCCCAGGTTGTAGACTACCTCTGTATCATTCTGTAGCTGACACTCCTGCCTCAAATGCACTCCGCTTTCCATCTTCCACATCTTTGCTTAAAAGGGTAAATTATTTTACTATAGGAGGCATAAGTTTCACCTTTCAAGAGAATGATAGTCTTAGAACTTCCCTGTATTTTTCAAAAAAAAGAATAGATAGATACATGCTTTCCTTCCTTCCTTCCTTCCCTCCCTCCCTCCCTCCCTTTTTCTTTCTTTCTTTCTCCTTCTTCATATCTCTCATTTCTCCCAAATGCCAAACTGCTTTTTTTTCCCTTAGCATATTTTGAAAGACTTGAGACATAACTACAGAGCTGTAAGCAGAAGGAACCAACGATGGAGGAAATACTATCTAAAAAAGTAGCTTTTTCCACTTCTTTCTGACTTCCTATGATTTTCATTTAAGTCTTGCACTGCTTAGCAACTTTAAGCCATATATAGCAAGTTCTTTTTCTTTTCCACTTTGTAAGTCTTCAAGTTGTCTTTCGTTCAAGCACTGAAACACCTGAATTGGTGAACAATTGTTCTATGGTCAAGTGCATGCATCTCTAACCAAGCTACAGCCATTGCAAGCATAAAGGCTGCATTTAGTAATGTAGCTAGCCTCTTTACTATAGAAAGATAAGTCAACTTACCAGAGTGAAAAGAATTAAATACGCTTACAACAAGAAAAGTTCTTTACAAGTGCAGCAGGCAGTAATATTTAAAAAGCTAACAAAAGAGAAATCCTTTTAAACAGAAGCTGCTGTTACACTGTATTTTTAGCAATGCAATACTATATGTATAGCTAAGACGAAAGGCTAAATAAACAAAATAACACGCTGGGGAAAGTATGAATTATAGCTCAGATTGTATAATATGTCCCATAGCACAGAGGAGTGTGCTTGGCATGATTGCAGAAAAAATAATAGATGACTGCTTTAGTTGCTTTCTGGTCTTTTCTTTCTGGTGAAAGCACAAAAAATATGGTCACATCATGGGTAAGAGTAATTATCAGGAATTTTCACTGTTAACTAGATGAAAGGAAAGCTCATAATAGCCGTAACACTGAGGCTATGTGTATTGATAAATGCAACAGTTTTCCCCCACTGTTAAGGCCAGGTCCCTGTAGAGCAGATTGCTGCATCCTCACTGCACAGCATTTGTTTCTGGAAGTGTTCTGGAGTCATTATAGGAGGGGTATGATTTGTAAGATTTTTATGATTTTAGTTTTCCAGGATTTTTTTTTTCCCTTTCCTTTTTTTTTCAGGTCAAAACACTTTAAAAGCTGGAAAGGCTCAGCTGACTGTTTCCTTGAGTCAGCATGTTTTGCATTTTGTTTTGTGGCCTGAGTACCTGTAGTAGTAGCGCACAGAGTACAAAGCTCTTTGTGTTAAAGTTGGAGAGAGGAGGAGTGCAGTGATCTAGTTCTTGAACACACGTGTGCCTATTGTCTGTGGCAATCAACCCTGGGCTCAACAACCCCTAGGCTTTCTAGAAGATTGTCAATTAAAGGCTGTCCACAAGAGGCCCAGAGAATGACTTGACAATTAAACAGCCTGGATAATCAGGCATCATCTTTTTGCATGAACTTCTTTTTTTAGCAGAGTAGACATGTTACTGCTAAGCAGATAAGCAGTGATTGGCTACCAAAAATACACTGCTTGCATTTTACATAATAGATATTTTTCACTTAATTGCTCTGCATGAACTCGTTAGTATTTCTAGTAGTTCTATATGTAGCAAGATTGTGCAGTAACACCAGTGTACAACACCACTGAGTAGTTTTGATGTTTGTCTGTCAGAGTCCCAAGACTTTGACTGATTCCTCGATCAGAGTCCCAGCAAAGGACTGAGTCAGAGTGACAAAAATCAAAATTAGTTATTTATTGATAGCGACAGAACAGATTCAAGATTGCTATTGATAAATTCACTGACTACAATAGTGCTACTACTTAAGCTTAATATTGCTAGCAAAAATAATATAACAACCTAGGCGTAGCATTCACCAGAGCGTGAAAGGCGCAGCGCTTACCCAAGAAGGCATCCCTGCCTGGTGTGGAGGAAGAAAATGCAGCCCATCAACTGGTCCATCAGGTATTGAGATTCTTCTCTCCCAATTTAAGTCATTTTCTCTGTCTTTTTATACCCAAATTATGAGGTTTCCCTCCCCTAGGTGATGTATAGTATGATTTGGGTGGAAAGACGAGTGCTATAGACATATATGTTTAGCATGATTTCTAGAATCTTCATTAGCATATATAGGGGTGTTAACTTCAATAAGCATCTCAGAGGTAATGAGGCAGAGGTCAGTCATTGGGCACACTAGCCTTTCAAAGAGCAAAGAACTGTACAAGTTCCTGCTATCTTGCCTTCACTGACAGGAAAGCAGGGCTGTCCTGCCTACACAGGGCCCCCTCCTTATCTGCATCCCGTGCTGGCCAGGTGAGTCTCCACTCCTCTGACCTGCACAAGAGATAGCAAGACCAGTCTTAATTGTTTGAGCACAGAGACTTTACCTCGTTATTCAAACTCCACACTGAATTACAGTATTTTGCAATGTCACACCAAAAGTGTTCTAAAACTAAACAGTCAAGGAGAAACAGCTCAATTTAATATAATGGGTTTATCCATTTTTTAAAAAAAGTGCTTGAAATAGTTCCTGTAAGATCCATAGTAAGGTTTCAGATTATTTGTGAAGCTGTTTACATTAAGAAAAAAGATGTGAAGATTCTTCTCCGGTTTTACTCTTCCAACATAGTAAATAATCTATTTCTGTTTAGAGAAGGATGATTGCCACTCCAAACGCAAATTATTCTACAGGCAGACCACAGGAGACCTTCTTCCAGATTTCAGCTACTGGCATGTTGAGATACCCCTGGCACTCCCCAACGCTTTGTAGTTCCACATCATCTGTATGGTTCACTGACAACATATTGGAATTGTGGAGTTTTGATTTTTAT
Source organism: Chionis minor (assembly GCA_013398295.1). Lineage (NCBI taxonomy): Eukaryota > Metazoa > Chordata > Aves > Charadriiformes > Chionidae > Chionis > Chionis minor. The sequence continues at coordinate 8,175 of VZSF01006736.1, read as the reverse complement.
CCTATGCAATATCAGTGAAGTACAATGAAAGAAACAGCTTTTTATTTTAGTGTTAAGTTAAACACTGGAGTCTGCTTCTGTTGGGAACACAAAGTACAAATCTATGGCTGAGTTTGGCAAAGATACCTTACGGGAACTTACCATGTTTGGCAGTGGTTGGTTTTTTTTGTTTTTTTTTTTTTTAACTAAGTGACAGACAGGAATGGTACGTGTCCTGAAGTAACTCATCTGAGCTTAAAAAAACAATGATAGTTTGCATTAACAAAGACAACACTAAACACCATAAAATAATTTACAATGATACTTTATTCTATGTAGTTATGTAGTTGGAAACTACAAAAATCTTTAGACAAAAATAATGCAAATGAATAGAAGTATATAGAATAACTTGGGTTGGAAGAGACCTTCAAGATCATCGAGTCCAACCATAATATACATATACATTCAAAGATCTTAATAAAAACAGCTGTAATAATATAATATAAGAGCAGTAACAATAAACTCTCATTTAAAATGTTTTAGTCCCCTCAAAATACTGTGAATGGGAGAAATATGTAATTATGTTTATTTTTCATCTGCAGATAACAATAACAGGTGTATATATGCATAGGTAAACAGAAAGCCTAGTAGCTGAATACTCCCTACAACAAGTAACAGAGTCACATTATAAAATCTCTTGGGCTGCCAAGATATATTTTGTGTTTCCTAGAAGAATTCTTTAAGCATCAGGTGAGGAGGAAAAAGGAAGGTATGGTAATGGTACTATTTTCAGATGTGTTGCTACTGTAAAACAAGCAATGCAAAAATGTAACAGGCCTGCTCTTTTGTTAGGTGTGATGACAAGATTTGATGAGAGCTTTATATGGAGAGGATCCTGGGTGTCTCTTTAGACAAGTTCTAAGCATATGTAGAACTGTAATACATAGAAAACACAGTAAATATAGAAAACATTCTGATCAGAGATAATCTTAACATATTTTGCATATATCAAAGATAGGCATTACTTAAGCACAGATCGGCCAATACATGATTTACATATTCTAGTACTCTTTTATATACCTAATCCCTTATTTCTCTCCAGTCCCATGTCTCGTTTTGAAGAATGATTCAGTCAGGGATTCAACAGATGGCATTGTGATGCTTAGCACTGCAACATCTAAAAACTGAATTTGTAGTGCTTGTTTAGGTGCCTAGATATAACTATACACCAAATACAGGAACTTAGATTGGTATTCAAAGCAGCCAGCATGCTGAGTGTTGGCATGTTAAGCGTCCCTGTGTGAAATGTGAATCTGAAATTCGGAAGCTGAAGCAGCTTCCTGGGGATTCAGAGTTCTGCTTTCTTTCTGAGAGCAAGACACCAATACTGAATATCTCTCCTGTATCTTGTTGCAGGAACCTTCTTATGGAAGCTGCAAGCCAGAAATTGGAGTATGACAGCAAGTTTTCTCTGATTTGCTTTCCTCAAGGTAGCTCAGAAAATTCCACTTGAGTGATGCCTAATGTCTTGTTGAATACCCGACCTAATCTTTTAGGAGCCTAATTTCTATTGCCTTTCACACTTAAATGTCTTCCTCTTGCAAATTGGGGCTTTTGCAATTTTAAAAAGCTTATACCTTTCTGGCAGTGAGCCCACATGGCAAAAGTTCTGATAGGTTTATTGCACACTAGACAGTATTTTTTCATACTCTCTCATGGTCTAAGACAGTTAAAAATACCTGGGAAGTGGCTTGAGGACTGGGGAAAGCATTGTTTTTACAGCTTTCCTTTTTTCAAAGCCAAGTGTCTGATATTGCTTCCTCTTTGGAACCTGGTAGTTGTTTTCACTGTTGTGCAGTGTTCTTTCTTTTTACCTGAGCATATGTGTAACAGCTGTTGCCTTAGCTGTGATCTAGGGACTTCCAGTGCTTAAGTCATGAATCTCTATGGTTTCAGTGAAAGCAGTAGGTAGCTGAGGGTTAGGAAAGACTCATATCTCCTGTGACTGGGCACAAAGAGGAGCTACATGATACATCCTTACCTCTGGGTTAAGCACACACTGTAGGTGGCAAATTCCCCAAAATGCAGTTTTTCTCAGAAGTATTTGGGTATTAAATTCTTCATAATTTCCTCAAATGAATTAACATCCGACATAATCCTTCATAACCCATCTCATATAATAAAACAATAGCAATCTGGTGTGTTCTCTTCCCATCTGTCTCATGATGTCATTTGTGAACTTTCCTCCATCCCTAATATGCTTGAGGAAAGATTTTTCCAAATAACCTTTACAAATCAAGCTAATTTTGCTAAATTAATTACATTTGCTTTGTATTGTTGTGTATCAGTAAAAGACTTTTAAAATACATTGTTATCTGAACATATTTTTTTTTTTAAATAAATGGAATGCAATTTTGTTAAGGAATGAAAGAAAAGAAAAAAAGACTCCTTTCAGTTTAAAGGTGGAAGACAATGTATAGCTTGTCTGCCACTGATCTAAGGTACAGCAACAAAGCTGTCCTGGAAGCTAGGGTAAAAAAAGGACAAAACAAAACAGAAAAAACAACCTTGGAGTTATTTTGTCATTACTGTTGTTGGGGGTGGTTGTTGTGGCTTTTTTTGTTTTTTTGCTTGGTTGCAATTTTTTTGTTTGTTCTATGTTGGTTTGTTTGTTTGTTTTTAATATCAGGAGGAGTTCTAGCCACGTTCCTACAGTTAAAATAATTGTAAGATACCATTATTATTTTTTAAATAAGCAGGTAAGAGGAGATTGCCAAACTAATCACATATTAAGACAGTTTGAGCAGAAACTCAGCTGCGTGACTCTGGGGATTTCTCTAAGAACAAACACGAAGCTTAGAACATTAATCAGCAAGCTGTGTGAGAAACTGCAGAGAAATTGGGAAAAAACCCACATTATGATGGTAGTAGATCCTGGAAGCAATGGTTTTTAAAACCTGAAGGCAAAGACATGCAATCAGATTATCATGGTTTAACAAATTACCGCTTGTCATCGGAACACAGGTAATTGTTAGTGACCAAAAGAAGACGACAAAGGAAATCCTATCATTCAGTAAACACTGGAACAGAATACACACCTTGTGCAATTGCTGTCAATTCAAAGCCTGCTGTCTCCCAAAGTCTCTCTCAGTAAAGAAAGAATACACTCATGGGTGCAGAAGGGCAATTTGTAGGAATACAAAGGCCAAAAAATGCTACACTAAATCTGATGCACCTGAAAAATAGCTACAGGCAACTGAGGGATGGCAAAATACTGTAAAGTAAAAGACCTAAAATTTCAAGTAAGAATTTTCATGACCTTCTGTAGCTGATGTTGAAGTTTCCATATCCTTTTTTTGTTTTGTTTTGATATGTTGTAAACTAATGGAGATACAAAAACACTGCAAAAATAAATATTTTGAAAACTTCCTTGAAGCATTTTTGAAACTTGCTAAAAAACAGATACATATTGCTTCCGTGTTTCACAGAATAGACATCTAAATGAGGCTGAAATGAATTCTACTCTTTCTGCAAAACAGAAAGTTGAGTGGAATTAATTTCATCTATGTTTAGATATCAAGTTCTGAGCTAGTCTATGTAGGAATCCTTTAAAATCAATGCAGACAAATAGCGTTCTATTCATCTGACCTGGTTTAGATGTTGAATTTAGACTGAGATGAATGGTGGTGTACAACTTACAGAATGAGCTGAATAGGCCAAAAATGCCGATTTCTATCTCTAAAATTAAATTTGGATGAATGATGCAGATGTTGTCTATGCTTATGCTGTAGATATCTACATGTGATTAGATGTACTCCACTCAGCGTGCCTACTCTACCCCACGCTTCATAGAAAAGTTTGATCTTACATGTGCCTGTTCCAGAAAGAATAGCAGTATGTCCATTTTATGTCTAAGTGTTGACCAGAGACCTCAACTACTTGACCGTAGCACTTCTAGCCTACACTGGTACCCCTGACCACTGTAACAAACTGTGTGGATGTACAGAATTGGATCCACACAGTTTTTTGTATTTCCTTATCCTGTTATATTTGCAGGATTATCACATTCACTTTTCCTTTAAACAGATGGCCAGGTATGCCTTTATTCTCCTTTCTCCATTTTGAGGATTCCCTTTGGACAGAGCCCTTAGGAATTATTGTAGGGGAAATGTTAAATAATGACAGACACCCATTTCACATTAATGTGTTTCTACAAAAGCCAAGCCAAAACCCAGTGTCTTTGGAAGTTCTGGGTATTTGAGCTAGTGATCTTGATGGCTGTATGAGCTGATACGCTGTGCTGTCAGTTTTTAGCTTGATTTTCAGCACGTACTCATACACATTTCTGCAAGTGATTAAAATGGCTGAATTCAGAATGTTCATCAGACTGAAGTGGAAGTTACTGTTTCTCAGAAAGGGAAGATGTGCGCAGAGTTTCAGGTCTGTAGTAGGTTAGGGCTGGAAGACACTGTCTCAGGAAAAATATTGTTGATTTATATGGTACCTTCCCTGTGTAATAAATTATAGCTTTGGACTGACGGTTTGGGAGTTAACAGGCATCAAGAAGTCAGGGTAAGTTGAAGGCTGATATTATCCACAGAGGAAAGGTATCACTGTTGTCTCTCAGGGTTGTTCATTTGTTGGATTTCTTGGTTTGCAGGCTACTGATGCATTTTCTTCTTCAGAGCAATACTGGTATCAGACTGCAGATCCCTGCATTTTAGTTAAGTACAATCACCATTTTAATTTAATTTTCTTCTTTATTTTTTCCTCCTTTTGTATTTAATCACTGGCACAAACTTTGATTTTGTATGATCTTTTAAAAGATGACTGAGTAATTGATTCTATGTGAGTTAACACTCAGCTTTATAGCTGGTAAGGTATATTAGCTACACACTGAAAGCTACAAAACTCTCTGTGAAACTTCAGAGCACAACTTTCTAAACACCTCATTCATTAATGCAAAAATAAGAACAGATATTCATTCTCAGCAGTATAGGTTGACTTCTAATTAATATTATTCTACTTACTTACATTAGTTATTCTCTACTTCTTGACACATTTTGTACCAGTGCTCCAAGAACCTTAGTAGAATTGTGATACCAGTGAATCATTATATATTTTATATCAGAAGTATTTTAACCATAACACAAGTATACTGATTCTTTAGTCTCTCTTTACATTTAGATTAAAATGGCACTTATTTGCAAGTATATTTCACCAGATACTTTTATGGATTTCCACAGTTTAGGATGTTAACAGTAGAATGGAAGCAATCATTGGCAATCCCCAAAATACAAGCTTGTTGAGACTTGAAGTAACAGTCTCACCTGTCATCATGCCTTTAGGTGAAAGCAGTAACTATGGAGTAATAAGAAACACCCAAATTTGATTATACATACAAAAAAACCTCCATTAGTTTATATATAAGCTTCTCTGATGAATGTGGTGGCGAACTCTTTAGGTTTTCCGTAGAATGGTGAACATCGATTTAACTGAGACGGAAATTTTTATACACCTAATAGAATTATAGATAGTAATGAATTCATTTCAGTTTGCTGGTCTGTCTGTCCTCCCACCTTCCTGTTTCATAGAAAGGAGGTTGCTCACAGGAGCCTCTGAAATTCATTATGGATTAATAATCCTGGAACGAGGTTTCCATGCTCCCTTTCCTGATTGTATGGCCAGTGGCACATTTCTTGTCTTCCACTCAGAACCCATACAAGAGCCATAAAAATCTAACAATGGTTTACTGTAATCTAAGTATGTCACACCCTAGAACATTTAATTTAATTTAATTTTTTTTTTTTATTTAAATCATGCTTTAACTACAATCTCATGTTTAACATAATCATTGCTTCTAAACAGAAAGGGACAAAATAGCATTACAAGAACTACATATTTCTTTCTAACTTATATTGGGTTGTTTTTCCTTTCTTGAGTCTATGGAAAGAACATGCACCAAAATTAAATAATATTTAATTAGCAGTAATGTTATTCTTTATAGATTTTTTCCCCCCACAATAAATAATGAAGAAACATATCTTCTGCCATATAAAAGATAGAAAGTAACATTTATTTCTCTTTTTAAAATGTGTTCTGTCTGTACCTGTACGTTGTTTTCAAAATGAGCTTTAAACCAAAATCTTTCTCAAGCCATTGGCTATTACTTATATACTAATACGTTGTTTTGTCTTTTTTTTAACAGAATAAATCCAGGACACGTAATTTTATGACTTTTGCATAAATTTTCTCTTCTAGTTGGTGCCAGTGTATCTGAATACTGAGAATTAATTTCGTTTGTGAGAAATAAGAATAATTAATTTATTATAATGGTTAAATCCAAAAATCACACTTCTACAAATTGCAGGGTTTCCGCTTGCTAAATTACTTGCTTGCTTGACGCAGATTTATTATTAAACAACACAAATTCAAAATGCTCTTCTCTTCTACTCTTTCCAAGTTTTCAAACAGAAATCATAAGGACTTGCTCATTCATTTGCTATTAGCATAAATTTATATCTTTTTTTTTTCCTTAGACAATTTCTTAAGCAAGCAAGTTTGAGGAACATGATTCAAATACTTCACAATATACCCAAAAACTCAAATACATATACCTTCTCCCAGAAGACCATCTTAAATTTTGTGTTTCTGAATATTACTGGAATAAGGTAGATAAGGAATTGGCTGAAGAGTTGCACTCGAAGAGTTGCAGTAGATGGCTTGATATCCAAGTGCCGAGCAGTGACGAGTGGAGTTCCTCAGGGGTTGGTACTGATACTGGTGTTGTTCAACATCTTTGTCAATGACATGGATGTTGAAACTGAATACACCCTCAGCAAGTTTGCCAACAGCACCAAGCTGTGTGGTGCGGCTGACACGCTGGAGAAGGGATGCCATCCAGAGGGACCTGGACAAGCTTGAGAGGTGGGCTAATGCAAACCTCATGAGTTCAACAAGTGTGAGGTCCTGTACATGGGGCAGGGCAATCCCATACACAAATACAGGCTGAGCAGAGAATGGATTGAGAATAGCCCTGAAGAGAAGGACTTGGGGGTGTTGGTGGATGAGAAGCTCTACATGAGTTAGCAATGTGCACTCACAGACCTGACAGCCAACTGCATCCTAGGCTACATCANTAAGGAATTGGCTGAAGAGTTGCACTCGAAGAGTTGCAGTAGATGGCTTGATATCCAAGTGCCGAGCAGTGACGAGTGGAGTTCCTCAGGGGTTGGTACTGATACTGGTGTTGTTCAACATCTTTGTCAATGACATGGATGTTGAAACTGAATACACCCTCAGCAAGTTTGCCAACAGCACCAAGCTGTGTGGTGCGGCTGACACGCTGGAGAAGGGATGCCATCCAGAGGGACCTGGACAAGCTTGAGAGGTGGGCTAATGCAAACCTCATGAGTTCAACAAGTGTGAGGTCCTGTACATGGGGCAGGGCAATCCCATACACAAATACAGGCTGAGCAGAGAATGGATTGAGAATAGCCCTGAAGAGAAGGACTTGGGGGTGTTGGTGGATGAGAAGCTCTACATGAGTTAGCAATGTGCACTCACAGACCTGACAGCCAACTGCATCCTAGGCTACATCAAAAGAAGCGTCGCCAGCAGGTCAAGGGAGGTGATACTCCCCCTCTACTCTGGTCTCATGAAACCCCACCTGGACCTGTTGGATTGGGTCCAGAGGAGGGCCACAAAGAGGGTTAGAGCATCTCTGCTATGAGGACAGGTTGAGAGAGTTGGGGTTGTTCAGCCTGCAAAAGAGAAGGCTCCGGGGAGACGTTATAGCAGCCTTCCAATATTCAAAGGGGGCCTACAAGAAAGTTGGAAAGGGGTTTTTTACAAGGGCACATAGTGATAGGACAAGGGGTAATGGCTTCAAACTAAAGGAGGGTCGATTTAGATTAGATACTGGGAAGAAATTGTTCACCATGAGAGTGATGAGGCACTGGAACAGGTTTCCCTGGAAGTTGTGGATGTCCCATTCCCGGAAATGTTCAAACTCAGGTTGGAAATGGCTTTGAGCAACCTGGTCTAGTGGGAGGTGTCCTTGCCCAAGGCAGGGGGGTTGGAACTAGGTGATCTTTAAGGTCCCTTCTGACTCTAACCGTTCTGTGATTCTATGATGAATATGTATCAGTTTTTGATTTGGGGGGATATTATATCGGCCCCATTGGGCGCCCAGCT
>VZSF01006734.1:187667-284351 GCA_013398295.1 Chionis minor | reverse complement strand
TGGCCGGGCCGGGTCTGCCGCGCTCCCCGCCGCCGCCAGCCGCCGCCGCCCGCACCCAGCCGCGTCCCGGCAGCAGCAACAACCTGGGCGCGTCCCGCCCGCCGTCACCGCCTGACAGCCGCCCCCGCCGCCTGCTGGCTACGGCGGCCCGGCGGGGACAAGCCGGGAGAGCGATTCGCCCCGGCCGCTCTGCCGGCATTCTGGGAAATGTAGTTGCGGGGCGGGGCGACCGGCGGGAGGGAGGGAGAAGCGGGAAGGTTTTGCCCGACCGCCTTTTTCCCCTCCGCGCTGCCCGTATTTGGAGGAGCGAGGTCGCAGCGAGCGAGCCTCGCGTCCCCGGGACGTGCCGTCGCGGCGGAGAGAGCGGAGCAGCAGCGGGGGCACGGGTGGATGGAAATCGCCGCCTCCGCGCGGGGTGTCGGCGGCTCCGGCGCTCTCAGGGCCCACCCCGGGCGCACGGCGGGCGCCGGTGTCGGGCAGCAGCTCCGCACGCTCGGGCCGAGCCCTGCCTTCCCGCCCGCGGCTCCTCTCTTTCCGCCCTGTTCGGCGCTCGGTGTCAAAACACGGCGTACTCTACAAGGGTTTCTCGAAATTCTGTAGAAACGCTGAAGGGGAGCGCAAAAGAACGTTTTTTCAGGAATTCCCGTGCTGGCACCCCTTCTGCGAGGGAAGGGAAAACAAGACCCCGTGAGGCTGTCGGCAAAGGCCCGGGCTGAGGGCTCTGCTCCATCCTCCCCACATGCCAGCACCGGCGGCTGGCCGCAGGCACGCACAGGCCTCGCAGCAGCGCTAAGTGATGCTACATGGGAAAGATGGCAGGTGGCCACCGAGGACGAGGGTGCCGGGGTGGCCCCCCGCACCCTGGGCAGAGGGGGAAGCGCCCCGCTGCTCACCGCCCCCACCCCAACCCTTCCTGTTTCCCCTTCCGAAACCACGCTTGCCCGCGGAGAGCAGAGCCGTGGGTGGGAGACAACCTGTTTTTGAGTGGGAAAGACAACTGGGAAATGCTACAGAGAGCGTCACGGAGCAGCGCGGGACAGGAGCAAACGGCACAGCAGAGGGACCTCGGCAGGGAACCGGAGTAAAGTACACGGCTCACCCAGAAAGGAAGGAAGGAAACGGCAGAGAGAGGAAAGACGTGAAGGTGAAACGGAGCAAACGAACTTCATGAGAAAGCACATCAAATAGGCCATCGACAAAGAAAAAGATGAAAAGGAGGGTGACAAAAAACAATAAGCACTACAGGCATTTCAAGTTACTTCAGGTTTTTTAATCAAATGAAATTTGATGCCAAAATATTATGTAAAACCACTTGGTTACACCTTTAGTATCAGGAGCAGGCAAAGAAGCAAATGAGGACTAGAACCTAGGGAAGGATGTATACAAATGAAAGCTGAGCATGTTGTGTACATTCACACAGCATACAAAGAAAAACCTCTCCCTTCTCTACCCGTCTACATGTATCTAGTGCCATCTTCCCTTCTAACTTTTTTCTATTTTTCTACAGACTTCTTAGTTATGCTTGATTGCTACGCTTCCCTCCCCTCCCCCCTTTGCAGTCATCTTGTGAACTAGAGTCTAACCATAAAAGTGCTGAGATAAAAATGAAGGTAAATAAAACCTGACTATAGACAAAAAGTCTCCAACAAACAGCAAAGGTATTAATTACCAGACTACTTGGGGGGAGGGAATCTAAAATAAAGTTATTTTCATATTTTTTATTTGCAAAATTTATGTTCAATTTTGTACTGAGTTTCCTTAATACTTTCCTCTCAAATGTTAAACAGGTTCAGAACTTCTGAGCAAAACGGCTTTGTAATGCTGGAGACACTTACTGGAAAAGTATATATTTTAATCAATTTAATTCCCACAACACAAAGAAAGATGAAAGAAGTAGTGAAATTACTTTCCTCCTCACGTATGGCATATTGGTTTTAATTCTGTGTGTATCTTTACTCCTGTAGGACAATGAAACGAGACTTGGAAGTCAACATCTTTATGGGGAAAAAAAAATTTGAAAGGTTAGAGTATGTACCACTTCTTGAGTCATTGTGAAATAAAAGCTTTTCTGATTTTATGTTAAATATTTTGCACACACTAAATACAGTAGGGAAAAGGAACATTGTCTTTTCCTCCGTTTTGCATAGGTACTCAAAGGGTTATGTAAGGGCTTACAGGAAGAGAGACTAGGCAAGTGACTATGCAAAAATAATGATGTACAAGTATTTCAGCCAACTACTAAATCACATTCTGTTCTATTTACTATCCCTTTGTTATATTTGGGTTGAAGTAGAAGCTTCTGAAATGTGCAGTTTTTACAGGCTATCCAGAAAAACATCAGAGATGAAACTCAACAGGACTAGCTGAGGCTTCTAGTTATGGGGCTTCTCTCTATAAAGCAAAATGTATAGAAAGATCCCTATAGAAGCCCAGAAATTCAACAGCAGTGTCAAAAAATTCACGTTAGTCTTGCATACACAAGAAAATACATGGTTCTGCGCTTCTGCCAATAGGAGGGGTGAGGTCTGGCAGCAGACAGACATTGGGAGTCACTGGCTCTGCGCTGTAAGACTAGCACAGCGCTCGGGCTCCAAGCTCCAAAATCTGCAGATCAGACTCACTCAGATGTGAGGGGAGCCACGTGCTTTTCAAAAAAGAAAAGCCTGGTAGGGGGAAGGAAAAACTGGAGGAGCCTGGCTCTCACTTGTGTTCTGCTCCCTTAGTACAGGCGCAAAGCGCTCAAGTAATTTGGCTCTGCAAACTTCATCAAGGAGTGCAGGTAAGATATATCCAATGAGATTAAAGTCTTGCAGAAAGGTTAAATACCTAGGAATCAGGACAAAGAGCAGAGCACTCGATCATCATATTCAACCAGTACCTGGCCGAATAGGAAGACTGCTAACACGCAGCACCTTACAAGGCCAAAATCTACACCTACAAAAAAGCAGATAGCAGGCAGTTCTCTTTATAAACTCAATTTCCAATGCATTCTTTAAAATTTACCTTAAAGAGATAGGGGATTAGATTCTTTGCATCCTTTATTTCTAAGCATGGAAACGGATCTGAAAAAAATGCACACCACATAAATAAGGACAACTCATTAAGATAGCATGCTTGATTGTTCACCTTGAGAAAGACTGAAAATTTTCAATTCTTTGTTTTTTCATGCAAGCTGAAGTGATCTACAAGGTTTGAAAATCCCCTTCCCTACTTTGTTTTTAAAAGGAAAAAGTGCATACTTCTACACTTGACATTCCCCATGGTACATGGCAAGTACTGTGGAACAGCTCCCCCTCTTCCCTCTGTCCCCACTGTGTCAGTGCGTTTGCACGATGGTAGGATGACAACCACCAGATTTCAAAAACCACTCAAAGGTTTGGGGTAGCTTTTAAAAATAAATAAAATTATTTAGTGAGATACAGATTTTTTTTTTGTGGATAATTTATAACACAAATTCATAAATATGATCACATTCGATTTCCTAAAAATCTATACAAGTAACACCACTTCCCTTGTAATGCATGGATTTCAAGTAATTACACAAAGCTCTATTAGACAGCCTTTCACATACAAATTGCACAAAATTACAGACATATATGCAGTAACACATCGGGGATAATGTAATGCTTCTGACTACTTAATGGTCCAAAAATAATAAAAGTAATTCAAAAAAAGCTAGTTTTCAGTTTAATTGTTGGGGTGGAATGTACTGTGGGTGGTGGTTGCCTAGCAGCTGCTTTTGCTTTGCTGGCCTGACTTGCTCGGACTGCAGTTTCCAGACGTGTTTTTAATTCAGGCGCAGCTCCCATTACTGTCTTGAAAGCATGTGGGTAAAGTGGACCAATGTGCATTAGATTCTGAAGTGCAAATTCGTGAAGATCCTTAGATGCTGCAGATGCAGAAGCAAAGGCATTTTCATTCAGTAAATAGGAGATCAGGGTGGGAACGAGAAGGGCAAGCAACTGGACTCCTAAAAGTGAAAGGGGAAAAAAAAAAACGTATCAGGGAAGAAAACAAATGAAAAATAATTTTATCAGTTTCTAGACTGATAAGGGTGATTTTGTTTTCAGAATTGACAATAAACACTGAATTTTTTTAAAAAAAATCAAATAAAAAACAACTGAAATGTAGATGGTTTCCTGTCCTTTGGTCACTCAAATCTTTCTTGCCAGGATTGTGTTTCAGACTTCTAGTATCATTCATCACAGTTATTTTCTTCCTGACACTTCTTTCAATATGCCTTTGCACCACCTGATTGCAGATGATTGATAAAAGATTATAAGATGCAGAGTGCCTATCATATTAAAGGATTTCAAAACACTTTTCAGGCAGACACAAACATTATTCGATTGAATCTGAATACCACCCTCCCCAGTGAGCCTAACAGAACTGCTATTAGTATGCAAGTGTTCACAAAAAAGTCATGGACAGTTATCTGCTTTATTACTCCATCCTGGAAGATTTCAATCCAAAAACTAACACCACAGCTATACTTGGGCTAGCACAATCTAATGAGGCCACAGCCCAAAATGGCATAGAGATCAAAAGGGTTTATCTTTAAAGCAGACAAAGAAGCTGAACTTAAGCAAATAGGGATAATTTTTGTATCTAGTAAGGATACAAGTATGCCTTTGAAATGTGTAACATGTTAATTGTAAATTTTAAGCTCAAAGAATTTAAACATTAATGGTAACTCATTTATCTAAAAATCTGTAGGTTATCAGAGTGTTAATGATTTTCCCCTCAAGGTTTTGATTAAATTCATACTCATTGGGTGACTATCTCCACCCAGCAAGAATCAGATGTTTTCTTTCCCCATTCGCTTCAGTTACTCTCTCACTTCAAATGTGTTTCAAACAACCATGCCAGAAGCAGAATAGGGCTCGAAAAAACATATATTTACTGTTTAATCATCAACAAAGAGCAATACCAACAGGGAGTACCTTGGGCGGGGGGGGGCGGGAAGGGGAACCACACAAAACCAACAGTAGTATTTTTACAAGGAACTTCATCAGTATTTAAAGCCAATTGTCCGCAGAGTAAGTCCTTAGAAAACACATTGTTTCAGTTCAGAGAGTAACCGAAACTAAACTACAAATACTGTATTCTATCTGTTGAAGCAAACAGGAGGCTCCATCTACAACATCAAAATATGCTGACCAGTACAATTCAATTTCTTGGGCTTTTTAGATAAACTTTGCTGAGCTGGAAGAAATGACCACATAAAAGTGAAAACTCTCCTAAAAGTTAACAATAGCAAAAAACTAAATTTAAACAGTGTGAACTACTCATTTCCAAACGGAAGAAAAAATAAAAATCACTAACTACTGCAGTTTATGTTTAGATTTTTTTTCCTGCAATCACCAGAAATACAAAGGCTACAGCATATCATACCAGATGTGCTATAAGACTCCATGTATACAAAAGTTCTAGTACTGGAATTACAAAAGCATGCTGCACAGACACGATCTATTTGTGACTATGCCATCAAGTTCCTAACTGCAAGATTTCTAATGCTCAATATTCTCTTTTAGCATTACACTTTCTGTAGAAAAACCAAATACTTACTATTCTGCTCCTCACCAAGGGCAACCAACGTTTCAAGGACTTTAATTCCTTCCTGGACTGCTAACAGCTCCAGGTTGTTGTTCGGGCGGCTCCTTTCCACAGCTTTCAACTTCTCAACCATGATAGGGGCCAATGAATGAATATATGGAGTTGACAGGGCACGGTTGGTGTGTTGGAACACAGAAAGCAGAAGCTGGTAACACTTGGCTTGAACCTAATCGAATCAAGATAAACACGTTGTTCTGAAAGTTATTTGTTAACTCAGGGAATTCTAATAAACTCTGTTATCTATGTATGTGAGATACACGTGATACCAAAAAAAAAAAAAAAGACGACTAAAGGGGAAGGAAACATACTGAATAAGAGGAAAGCAGCAACACAGCCCATCTGTTAAAATAATACCAGCCTGGTTTTCAGTAAAAGGAAGGCCAGTTACAAAGAACATGCAGGTACTAAGTAGTAGTAACAATATGAACTCAGACAAAATAGTGGAATAGTTAATGTCATACAATTCACTCAAACAGGTCCACAGAGAACTACACCTTTAAGTCTCAGAACTACCAGCACTGATGTATTTGAAAAATCATGAAATGCCATTTCAATCTCAAGAAGAGTAAAAAAAGCCCATAAAAATGACTCAGATCGGATTAAAGTGATCTTGCTGCTCTAACATGAGCCAAGGCTGTAGCCAAAAAAAAAGTGCCAGTCACAGTGCCTGTTCTTCCATCCTTCCCATTCTCCATCTTGTGCTGGTAGCAGCATAGGAGTATACATGTAGCTATACAGTGAGCTGGATCACAGAACCCTCTCCTTGTCTTCCATTTTTATCCCTCTCGCTCTTTTTTCTGGAAAGCTGAGATTACTAAAGTCAACATTTGGGAAAATGACTCACCAATAATCTTGTTTAGATGAACTCATGAATGCATTTTATTTGGGTGTACAAAAATCCTCCTCCAAAATCCCACACAAATAATCCAGAACTTTTGAAAAATTAAAGCCCCACAACAAATATGCATGCTTTCAAACTGCACTCAAGTCCGAACAGGATGAGTTACTGAGCACATACTGAGCAGAAACATTCTAGAGGACGTGTTATTGAACACAGTGATCTGTGAGGAAGTCTGGGGATGACTGGAAACACAGATGTATAAACAAAAATATTGAATAAAAATTATAGATAATAAAAACTAATAGTAAGAAAATACAAGTTACGCAGCTCAGGTCACTGTTAATTCACTAGTATACAGCTGCAAGCTTTCTATACAAATCAATTTTTAAGGCCTGAAAGTAGTAACACTTCTTCTAACACCATTTCTATGCTTTCTAACAGAGGTCCCCAGAAGAACATTTTATCCTAATGCCTTCCTCAGCATCATCTTTGACCTGTTTCAACAAATTATTCCTCTGTCTCTCTATACCACTCCAAATAATTCCCTTCCCTTTCTGTCTACATTCTTTAAACTTTACTCCTCATTAGCTGTTAAGATTATTAGCCTTTGAAATAAGGTATAAAAGTCTCTTTTCTTACATGCATGCATAATTCAAATACACATTTTATGACTGCATCTGACAGCAGAATTTCATCCAAGCTTCTTTTATTCCATCTATATAATATAAATCTTTTGACTATTCTGTGTTCACAGAAGTCTACAAAAGCTTCTATGAGGTAAAATCAGGGCTTCTTCAAAGCATGTAAGGCATACTCTCCTGTAAAACTTACCCATTAGCGGCAGGAGACGAGGGTCTCTAAATTAAGTTCCCTTGTAGGGGCAAAATGAAATTGAGCTTACCAGCCTTCTGATTACTATACAAGATATCTAACCTTTCAGACCTTTGCAGGTGGTAATAGTTTCAAAAATACTTGTGTACTTCTTCCAAGGCAGCTGTATTTCTTCAGGAGAGTTTTTTCCAAAATCTGCTTAATGCTTTTAGTACAATCAGTACAATGATTTTTTATTACAAACAGATGTCTAGTTACTGACCCCAACAATGAGGGTTTGACATTTAAAAAACCAGAATGAACATATAACAAGTATTATAGAGTATATGTTCTGCACATCAGCAAGGACAGTGAACATAGTCTGGCTGCTGCCAAATCATTCTCTGTGAATTACAAAAATAGTGGTAAGCTCTAGCTCGCTGACAGCTTTCCAGCAGGGGAGCGGGCAAAGACATATTTCTCTCACTGTTCATGTGTCTACACAGAGCTGAGAAAGGGTATGACATGAAAGTTTCTGCTTAATGCAATTAAGATTTCCATTCACACGCTCAAATTTTAAGTAGCTTTTCAACCCAGTCATGCTTTAGAACCAACTGAATTTTATGTCCACGCTGGAAAATGCCAGCCCTACTGCAGAGAAGAATTATCAGTCTAAACAGGATTTTAAATGCCTCACTGTGACCCTAAACACATCAGCATTTTCGGTGTGTTTTTCTTCTCAGAACCTCTGCAGCGCTCGCTTGTGGAAACACTATAGATCTTCCACTTTAGCTCCCACCTGCAGATTTATATACCTACTCAAACTGATGTATACATGGCTGGAACAGTTAAGCTTAACTATACTGTGTGTTAGCCTGCTTAAACAAAGTCAGTCTACTACTTTTTAGGTTCCCTCTTTAGTGAGAAAATAATTCAGAAGATAATTCATAAAGACAAACCAAAGGGCAGAAGTGAAATCAGGAGACAGATGACTCAATCTGTAGATATTCTGATGGCAACCACAAAATTACATTTTTGCCCTCAAACTGAGTTTTGTTTTAGCATGTAGAATAAGCATAGGTTTTGCACAAACAAATATAAAATTAATCAGAAATGTAGGATGTAAATTTATCTGCAGAAAGAGTGGTTGAGTTTGTATTATAAAAGATCAGCATTAATGTAGAAATGTCATTGCTTTCTGGTAACCTTTTCGTTTGCTAAAATTTCACATATCAAAGACTTATTTTCTTTTAAGAAGATGCAAGTTAAGAACCTGGCACAAGGCCATGAACACACATTATCTACATTGATTTAGTTTGGGTTGTTTTACTCAGTAAAGAGTTTCTATAATGCACTATTGAAAATTCTAGTTATTTTGACAAGCAGTATCTGTCTCTGAAGTAAAGGCATCACCAAGCATTCAGGAAATACAGTAAACACATCACAATTAGTTTCTCTCAGCTATATATTATTCCATTCCTATAACATGATCTTACCCAAGGATCACAGGAATTTAATGCACTTTTAAATCTGTTCATACATCCATTTTGTAAAGATTGCACTCCAATTATTTCAGTGCTTGCTGACCAAAGGAAGAGAGCAATAGCAGTAAGTATGCTTACTTCATCAAGAATAGGCTTAGAGGCTTCTGAAAAACAAAAACAAACACACTGTTAGCTTGTTCCAAAAAGGGTTTACAATTTATTTAGTAAAAGCCAATGCACACAGATAAAGAAGAAATAAATGTACTTGAAATTATTTGCAACTGCATACAAATATGCATTTTCTTATTACAGAATCACTTTATCGTTATTGACTGCAACTGACAAAAAGCTAAGCAACTCTATTCTAATAGTTGCTTTATTAAAGTAAGTAAAACTTTCTGAAAATTAAATATCAAGGAAAAAACATCACCCATGCTTTCTCTGACCAAGTCATATTTTTTTGTGCTCAATGTGTAAACAGGAGAGGAAAATGGATTTTCTTGAGATCCTTTCCACATTAAAAATACACTTTTTTTTTTAAATCTCTTCAGCTGATACAGCAGAATAAGAAACCAATATTCAACATGGCAACAACATTTACTTAACATGAAGTTTCACATAACAGACTAGCTCATCTGATAGCTACCTGTCACCAATAAGAACAGTCCTACTTAAACATTCCTGCTTTTCAAATAGTCTGTATTTGCCATTGTTGTCCTTTTTTTCCTTGCACAAGCTCTGTCTTCACGGATGTCATTCATTAATTTACATCAACAGGGGAAAAAAATTATATTTATATATAATTATGATAATATATACAGATAAAATACCGTTCTGCTGGTTTTGTTGGCCAGATTGGTTCTGCTGTCCCTTGAAAGGCACAAGAAAACAGCAGATACATAGTCAGCAAAAAGACAGCCAGCATGACTGCCCTTTACAGATGTCAGCTAGTCGCTCAATTGGCTTAGCCATGTGAAACCTTGCTTCAAAAAACCACTCCAAGCATTTGTTTAAATTTTATTGAATTATGAGACAACATCGCATGGAGTAGACCTTGCTTAGATTCTTATGTGTGTGATGTGTTCCACTCCACAGAAGATCAGAAAGGAAAAGGAAAACACACACTCTTGCAAGGAACCAAGAAAGATCTCTGAAAAAAAAAAAACAAACCCTAAAGCCAGTAATGTTTCTGGAAAGAGGGACTGGGAAATCTTTACAGGAACAAAAGTCTGGAAGACAAGAGTTGATGTGATAAATCAAATTAGAAGTTTGACTTGGTTAACACAAATCAACTGATCCTTCCCCTTCAGACATTTTCAGGATCGTTTGCAATTACCTACTCATTCCCCATCTCTCACAGGAATCCCTATCTCTCACATGAGTAACTCTATTCAAGCCTCTCTTCAGTCTCTATAAAAGGCTCCTTGGGGATGTAATAGGATGTTTTTTGGCTGAATTACCATTATGCAAATGACAAATCTTTGTGTCTCTCTTTTGCTAACTACGCAGCTAAGACTGTACATCTTTCTTGCTTTTTGAAGGGCAAGGCAGAGTACAAATGTGAACGAAGAGTAGTCTGCAGTTCTCTAAAGCGACACAGTAGACATCCTGCTGGTGGGTAACAGATTTTTTTTGGCAGGGGTAGGATTTTTTTCTCCCCACTGAAAGGTTGTAACAGTGTTGTGAATATCCCACTCTGGTATGAACCTTGCCACAATTATCCCTTGATGTCTTCACACTCATTCACTCTAACGCTCACTGTCATTAAGACTATCATGTCAGCAAACACTTCAAAGATTGCCATTTTTCTTGAGGTTTAATTCAAGGTGTCAAATCCATGTACAGTACTGAACAAGTACACTTTCAGTAAAGAGATCAGTTTCCCTACAAACACTGTTTTGGCAACAAAAATCTCCTTTCCTTTAAGCTAGCAGGTATTCTGTGAAAAGAGGAAAGGAGGGGTGGAAATACAAGTTTGCTCAAGCCTTGCCAACACATCTATAGAGTTGCCAGTAGTCACAAAAATTGAGGCATGGTCCAGGAAGTTAAGTGAATTCAGCTTGGAACTCCTTTATATTTTACTTACAAGACATTCAGCAGATGTCAGAAAGACTGATCGGTATCAGAAGGTAGATTTCCAAGTTCCAGAAACAAGTCACTAGCTGGCATAAAAATATAGAATCATAGAATCGCCTAGGTTGGAAGGGACCTTTAAGATCAAGTCCAACCATCAACCTAACACTGCCAAAACCACCAATAAACCATGTCCCTCAGCACCACATCTACCAGTCTTTTAAATACCTCCAGGGATGGCATCCCCTCATCCAGGTCGTTGATAAAGACATTGCTAAAGATTAAACAGAACCAGCCCCAATACCAAGCCCTGGGGAACACCATTTGTGAGTGGCTGCCAACTGGATTTAACTCTATTCACCACCACTCTTTGGGCCTGGCATTCCAGACAGTTTTTGACCTAGCAAAGAGTACACCCATTCAAGCCATGAGCAGTTAGTTTCTCCAAATTACGATAGTGTTATATATATTTTTGGGCCATAGGCATAATGAAAATTCTTAACCTAACTACATTTTTACTCCTCAACTTCATTCTTAAATTCTACCTTCCCTTTTGGTCTTCTGCTCTTCTTTTTCTGGATTTCTTTCTTCTTGAAGATGACTTGCTTCACTTAAAGTACAAAACTTTAATACTGTGCAATCATTTGTGTTGGCATATGACGTAGCTGCTTCAAGTATGCCTGCTCATGTATGTGTCAGGCCATTAAGAGTCTCACTGTTGATGGATTTCTGACTGTAATGGCGTCCTACAGCAGTACCCCATTGATAGCTCCCCTCCACCCCCTTACGAGTTCTTCGTTGGTGCCTTGTGAACTTCATCAGCTACAGTTATCTGACAGCATTGTGAAAATACACCAGTTACTAAGAAGCAGAAGCAGCAAAAAGCTGAAGAAACAATGAAGACTGGTTAAGGTCAGCCTGAGGAAAATCTAAAGCATGAAATAATCGCGTCATAATGGGATTCAAAATAGAAGATGAAAGTCTGAAGTAGTACAGAAAAATACTCTACAGAAAGGATCTGAGAGAGCGGGGCTGCAAGATGAATTGCAAAAGGCAAAATTTCTAACAGGAGGTTACGATCAATGTTGTCAAAGAAAACAGACCAACAAGGACAAATCTGTGATGGTAACTCCTGAGATATAACTGTATTTTCTTAAAGCCAACACTGTGCTTATCTTCAGCACAATCTATTAAGTAACTCTGATTAGTTATGCTCTGTGTGCTCAGGTCTTTCTCCCATTTGAATTTTACAAGCAATCATCACCACTTTTAATCTTCAACCCTCCAACATGAAGGCTGTCAAACTACAGGCAGTTTGCCTGTACTTGCCTTTTCATTACAACAAAACCCAGTTCTCTAATTTTAACTCTCCTGCACTGGGAAACTACTTACCAGGTTGAGAGTATTCCAAGATAGATGCCAGAGTGCTGCGGATAAGACCTGTCCATTGCTTTTCAGTTTCATTAGTCTTGACTGTTGGAAGAGTAACAATAGTTTTTATCCCTTGAAGGGCTGCACTGACCGGAGGTGGGACCTGATTATCTGCTGACTTTACTGCTGTTTCTTTCAATACTCTTGTAATCAGAAATAGGATAGTGGGTAAGATTGTCATACATCCTAAAAAAAAAAAAAAAAAAAAAGGAGAGAGAGAGAGATATGACAAAATAGAATTTCTGAAGTTAATTCCAACAAGTGTGGTAGATAGCCTCTTTGGCTTTCCCGATACAGATATAAATGGCTAGGAGACAAAGGAGACACCAAGATAAACTGCAATTCAGATAACAAGTGATATGCACTGTTCAGTATTTTTATCACCAAATTCATTCATCAGTACCAATGAAGTGTATCATAACACAAGTCATACAAGCCAGCATTTAAAATGTTGTTATCAATTCAGGAACGATGATTCAGCTATTAAAGTTTTACCCTGCATGGCATGTGATATACTATGTGGTGGTGAATGGAGTTAAATCCAGTTGGCAGCCACTCACAAGTGGTGTTCCCCAGGGCTTGGTATTGGGGCTGGTTCTGTTTAATTCTGTTTACTATTTCATAAAGAATTATAGGACATAAATTGTCTGTTTGAAGACAGCCCATGTTGTGTTCTGAGCATGACTCTGTCCAAATATGTTATTTATAATACATCTTATTACGGGACCAACCTCTAAAATGTCTTATCTACATCAGTGTGTGAAACTTCCCAGAGACCCATGAGACAACTCTTAAGCAATTTGTTCTCTGAAAAGCAAAACTGAAAGAGCACACCTTCCCATGCAATTGTGTCCTTTACCCATGAACTCCACTCAGTGCAATTGCCCTAGTTTACATATATCCTTTGCGACAGCCTCCCTGGGCAGAAAAAAGCTCCATTTAGTTGAAAGTCACATTTGGGATGACTGACAGCCAACAGCTGCAAAACCAGGTGTATCACAGCTGAATTGTGCTGGTTTTTCCTCGGTAGGATTCTCTTTTCATTCAGCTGCTACCTTTCATTAATTTTTCAGGAATTTAATTATCTCTTAGATGTCTATGTTCTTTTACAATATGATTAAAATTGGCCAAAAGATTTCGAAATCATGGAAAAAAAAGGAAGGGGGAAAAAACCAAAAATAAAATCATAGTGACATAGAGCTCATTTCCTCAGCAAACTTGCAGCACACGTGCGAACTTAAAATCCAATAATTTCCCTCACGTCGCTCACTGGAAAAGCCTGAATTCTTAATTTATTTGAGAACATAAGCATAATTTTCAATAGATGACCCTTAAAGTATCCCATGAAAATGTATTTTATTTGCTTTTAACATCATACACTCACTACGCTTCCCATAGAGTAACCACTCACATGTATTCTGTTACCATAGCTTACCTGCTGGAGAACACAGAGAAGGCAGGTCAGACAGTATAGTAACAGTGGCTGCCACAAGACGAGCACTTTCCTCAGACAGGTGGGATTTGGCAGCAATGTGACTTGGAGAATCTGACATTTTTGAGCTCAGATGGGGCATGTGCCGTACTAGGATAAACATGAGCAATTCCATGGCTGCAAAGACTAAAGATTTTCCAGGCACAAGACCACCACTTGCACCTCCCTCTCCTAAAGCAAGAGGATTTTCTTTTTCTTCCATATCATCTTCATCTGAAAAAAAGGAAAGAAATGTCTGAGGAAACATTCCATACCAAATAGTACATGAAACACACTCTAAAGAAGGTTAACAATCAAGAGGAAAAAGTTGCTTCACAGTAACATGACAAACAAGGATCACGTCAAACTAAACGTTTTCGTTACAATGACTTAAAGGGGTTTAAAATGCTTCAGAAATATTGTGATTATAACAATAGTTAAAAATCTACCCAGAACTAGAAAAAATAGTAGTAATACTTAAACAAAATAAAATACAGGAATAACTCTGCTTCTTTTAAAACTAATTGTAAAATTAACAGCAATGACCACCAAATAAATAGGCTCAACAGTATTTTTTTTTAGTTTAATGGCCATTAACTGTTCCACCCTGAGAAAATCTTATTTCGGCCTATATTGATTATGAAATAAGAGAACAGAAAAGCATTGTAGATTCTATGTCTGAGTTCACGATTTCAGTGTATTCAGTTCAAAAAGTCTCTCTTTTGAATGAAAAGCTGCAGTCTTCCCTTCTTCCATTAAACAGCAACAGAGATTCAGTAAGTCAAAGCTGCCCTGAACTACCCCTATGGAGCTCCTATGAATTTAAATGATTGCTAGTGTTATCACATTCACTGATTTGAAAAATACAACTCACTGGGCCTACAGTAAACAATTCGATTAATTCATATGAAGGAACAGAGCTTGCATTTTTAGCTGTGCTGGTCCAAGTTCCAGCAAAATTCTCTCTCTGTTTTTATGTGGAACATGGGCAAAAGCGAACAGAGGTTTTTTTTCTCAACAGTATATTGTGCCAGACTAAAATTGTAGTTTTCCTTAGAAAGAGAATATTCTTTGGGTTTGGTGGTTTTTTTTTTTTTAGTTCTTTCAAGTAAAAGAAAACACGGTAGACCTGACCTATTCAGGTATCAATGAACTATTTGCCAGGTTGCCACTTGAAAACTAATTTACCTGGCAAAGATGGAAACAGTACATCCAATGTGAGACTTTTAAAGAAGTGGTAGAGGGATGACTGATCATGGAGATTCTCTGTTAAAAGTAAGAGGTTACTAAAAAGTACCTCAGAAAGCAGCTTTTGGACTGGTGCTAATATCCTTATCAAAGATATTCTTACATAAAGTAGAAATAAACAAAATATCCTGATGAAAAGCCTAAGCAAAACATCAGAAGCTGAAATATACCAGAAAAGGGGTGGATAAAAGAAGAAAGAATTAATTTTACTAAAGCTCAAATTAAGGCAAAGTAGAGGAACAGGATATAGGTACATCAACTCATCAGAGAATCTCAGAAAAATTTAAGTTGAAAGGGACCTCCGTAAATCATCCAAATCCAATCTCCTGTTCAAAATGGCCAACTTGAAAGCTAAAGCAGGTTGCTGATATTCCAAATTTGAATACCTTCAGGCATGGAGATGCCACAACATCCCTGGGCACCTGTTTTACTGCTTCACCACTCCTATGGTACCAAATCTTTTCCTTGTATCCCATCTGGATTTCCACTGTTGCAACCTGAGTCCAATGCCTCTTGTCCTTCCACCATGTGCCTTTCAGAGAAGTCTGGATTGGTCTTCTCTTTAAATCCTCTTTAGACGGGGGATTGCTATTCTATCCCATACTAAACCTCTCTTCTGCAGACTGAACAAGTTCAGCTCTCAGCCTCTCCTCATGTGTCACATACTTCATCTCCCTAAGCAGCTTAGTGGACCTCCACTGGACTTCATTCAGTTTCTCAACATCTCTCTTATTCAGGGTGAGGTGGCAGGGTAAAGAAAACTAGACACTGCTCCAGATGCATCTTCACAGGCTGGAGTTGAAAGGAAAATCATATCCCTTAATGTACTGGTCATACTTTTTGAATGCAGCCCATTAACAGAATCTTCAGCATTCACATTCAACTCATTATTCAGCAAGTCTGCTATCCAGTCTGTCAGCTCCCCACCCTATACCAATCCACATGGTTATTCCATCCCAAATGCAGGAGTTTGCATTTGTCTTTGCTGAACTTCAGCAGCTTCTCAGTCGTGCGACTCAAGATTCCCCCAAGAAGCAGCACTGCCCCGCAGTGTATCCACCACTCAAGATTGTCATACCAAATTGTGTGAGTGCCACAGCTTTTCAAAGATGACTGCAGCAGCCTTAGCGTGTCATCAGACAGCTCCCTCAGCTGCATCCCATCTGGTCCCAGGATATGTCCAGCTTTCACCTAAGTGATCCCAACCTGATGCTCATCTACTGTAGGTAGCAATTCCCTCCCCTAAACTCGCTCACTAAACGGAGAGACACAGGAACAGTAAGCAAAGAAGATAACAGTGCCTCAGTTTTTCCTCAGTGTATTTTGTCATCAGATCACCTGAGCCATTCAGCAGCAGGTCCAAATTTCCTTGGTCTTTTTGCTGCCAACATATCTATAAAAGCCCTTCCTGTCACACTTAATATTCACCATCAGTCTCAGCTTTAGCAAAATCATGGCTTTCCTAATTCCACCCCGCCATACCGGAACAGATGTCTTCAGTAGTCTTCCTGAGCAGTTTGGCCCCACTTCCACCATCCATACACTTCCTTGTCACATTTGATCCCAGTCAGCCTCCTTGCCATGTCTTTTTGTCATCCTGCACTTTTGGATGAGCTATTTTTTGTCACCAAAGATGAACGATCTCTTTCCTTTGCCCATCTGGGAAGCCTACCACGAGATCTCATCCAGAAGCTCACTGCACAAGCCCAAGTCCGCTAAGTCAGCCCAAAGCTTTTGCTCTGCTACTTGCTTTCTTCATGTCCCTCAAGATCATGAACTTCTCTACCTCATGGCTGCTACAGCCACAGGTACCATTACCTTTCATAACCATTTCTTCTATATTAGCAAGTAGCAGATCCACTGAGCACCTCCCTTATTTGGACTGTCCAGCATCTGCACTGGAAAAGACTGTGTGCTCCATATATTTCTGAAAGCTTCAGAGTGTTAGCATCCTGCAGTCCTGCCACTCAAGCACATCTGGGTAATAAAAATCTCTCATGAGTCTCCCACAGCTTGTGATTAGAAGGCTTCTTCCAGTTGATTTAATTCATTCACCTCTTCTTGATTAGGCAGTCTGTGGCAGACAAGAAGATAGTTCCTGATTGGTACCACCCGTCAGTTCCTCTTGGTGGTATCAGTTCTGAGCTGTCAAAGAGGGACGGTCGCTCCAGATACCCACCCTGAAAGCTTGCTCCTTTTCCCCTCTTGCCAGATCCCTACAGTGTTGCCAACTAGATGTCTGGACATAAAGCCTTTTGCTGCTAGAAGTCACAACCTTGCAGCCTCCATCTTTGTGGGAGTCCCATCCTCCAAGGCCGTATTTCAGCATAGTCTGTGGCTGTCCCTCCTTCCATGACACATGGGGTTTGGGCTGCTGCGCCTGCAGGATCTCTGTGAAGAACATATCTTTCTCCCATTTGCCCTTCCTGACATTACAGGATTGCTCACCTTCACATGCATTTCCTTCACATCTCTCAGGTGAGACCAATGTCACATCCAGTCCCGGCTGCACAGACAAGCACCTGGAGGACTGTCACATCAGGGCTTTTGTCTGAATATCAAGCCAGGTCATTACACCTCTGATGCGCCAGAGGTGATTGTTCCTCAGTCAGCAGACTGTGTCTTGCTGTATGTCACTGCCACCATTATGCTGACTCTAGCAGTCTTGTACAGTCTTGAGCAGCACTCCTGGGCTGCATGAGCATGCCTTTCCATGCCAACTGCCTTGCTCCTGTTTGTACACCCTGTTTCCAGAGCTCCTGGTTGGTGACACACCCTGAATGTCAGTGAAGTAAGAACCCAGATTCAAGTCTGCTCCCACCTCCTGGCAAGATTTCCTGAGCAGGCAACTCTTCACACTGGTTCCAGCAGCAGCTCACTCACCTCATGAATGCCAGTTGTGTCAGGGACGCACCACAAAACCCGATATTAGGGGCTGAATGATTAAACTTCAGAAAAGAGGTAAATGAAGTGCTAGGAGGCAGTCAATAGAGAAACATCAATGCAAGGTATTAGTTAAGACCTTAAGTGGTGTGCTGGCTATAATTTTCAGCACTCATATCCAAGAAAAATGAATGAAAACCAGGACATGAAAAGATTAACTGCTAGAATGATCAGAGGAAGAAAAACTACATCTTACAAGAGTTAAGAAATCAGCAGGTAAGATTATGAATACATGAGGAGTATCTGTGGAATACACAGCATTTTCTTCCTCAGTGTAACCATGCTCTAATGTATCCGAGTTCCTTTCCCAATATGAAAAACTGTTGCTTATTTACTGTGAAAAGCAGGCCATGTTTTCAAAATCTTACTTAGGGTATTCCTTTTTTCCTGCAAATAATCTTGAGCTGCTCTTACTATCTGCTGGACAACGCCTGTAACAAGTAGCTGGACTGAAGGAGGATCCCAGGTCAGGAGGAGTCGGTGAAGTACACTTAAGAGTTCAACACCAAGGAGCTACAGCAAAACAAAATACATATTAAAAAAATTAATTAGGACTTAACAATTCCTAATTGTTATGTCACTTGCTTAGGATGAGCAAATACTTTTCTCACACAAAAATAATTACAGCTTTTGTAATCATCACAGATGAAAGACCAAGACCTAGAAAAAGCCGATTGTTACAATATGCTTATACAGTACCTGATCCTCTGCAATATGGATCCTGGCACAAGAAGAATCCAATAAAGTATGAAGTGCTTGTAAACATGACGTAACATGCTCAACAGGCTCTTCAGGTCGTGGGGAACACAGAAACTGTATACTAACACCTGAAAACAGCAATAATTAAAGAGAACATTCACACCATCATAAGTTTTCTTTTTAACATTTCTTTAAAAGTAAAGCAGGTTCCTCAAAAACTTCAGAAACATACATGTTTTTCTCAATTCTTTTTCCTCTAAAGGAAAAGTGAGTTTACGTACTAGGAATAGCAGAATTGTATTCACTTTCTCTTCTGCATCGTGTCTTCCCCAAA
Source organism: Chionis minor (assembly GCA_013398295.1). Classification (NCBI taxonomy): domain Eukaryota; kingdom Metazoa; phylum Chordata; class Aves; order Charadriiformes; family Chionidae; genus Chionis; species Chionis minor. The sequence goes on along the minus strand of VZSF01006734.1, from coordinate 265,401 downwards.
ATTTGGCAGGAAAAATAATAAACAGTGAGAGCAAGCAACTTAGATTACTGAATAGAAATCCACACTTTGTTCTAAAGATCTGTAAAAGTCACACTTCTGAATCCTTCAATTGTAAATTGAGTTCTATTTTATTGAACTCTTTTAAATGTAAAGATAACCAAGATAAAATTCAGGCTCAAAAATTATGCAATATTTGTATAGTACATGTGGCACTTAATTCTGGCTTTTAATAACTGCGTATCTCAGCAAACTGTTGGTATTCCTCAGAATAAGTGACCACATCCACCTCTTAAAGCTATTAGAGAACTACAGAGGGAAACAGAGTGCTACTCGCAGATGAAAAACTGATGCAAAAGCTACTGCCTGTGACTTCTCAAATACCAGTCTCTACTGAACTGTTTTTTTAATGAGGGTGTGTATTTTAATAACCTTACAGCTTTTGTGTCTCCGAAGCATAACATTCCGTATCATCCAGATTATATTATAGTGCATAACAGTTTCTACTCATATTACATAAATAAGCTAGATATACAACTTGTCTATAAAAATCACAAATACTCTTTCAAAGCTATAAAGAACACAGGAGCTAGAGAGATACAGAGACAAGGAGACAGATATTTTGAAATACTACTGTCCAGACATGTGGTCCATTTTACACTTCCCAGACTTCAAAGTGTCTTTACTTATTCCCATACCATTTAATACCATAATGTGCTGGTACTGAACTCTAAACTTGCAACTCTTACCTAAAATTAAGTGCATTCGATCTTTGTTTATCTCCTGCAAAGATTTAGTGGTAGGTGGAGTTCCAGGTGTCTGGTTTAACGTAATGGGTGTAGTATGTTTCTGTGAATTGGGCATTGCTGCAGCAGTCTCTTCTGTTGACTCTGACGCATTAAATCCTGTACTGTTTAGCCAAAGCGCCACTGCATGTAGTATGGGAGCCCAGGAGTTTCGGTAATGCAGTCTAGCTGTATCAATCGTTTCTGGAGTGTAAAATGCTCCCCCTGTTAAATTAGCAAAACAAAAGTAAATTCTGAAGTTCTCTGCAAATAACTGACAAAAAAGCATGTAGTACTCTAAATTTATTAGTTTATTTACTCTGGGTGTATTTGATCAGGTACATACTCAGACCTAATCCTTGTTAGCGACAGTGCATCCCAATTCTCCTAGTGAACAAGCAACATTAGTACCTCTTAAGAAAGTGCAATGGCCACAATCAACAGTAGGCAGAGAGCAAGAAAGGTAGGCAAAGTCCTCAAGTTTTGTCGCATTTTTCATGTAGAACACTCATTCTTAACTCAGTAAAATATAAGACAGTATCTGCTCTAATCTCAAGGGCTATGTTTTTCTTAGAGTAAACATCTTTTTGCATTAGATATCAAGTATTAGAGGTGTAGAAGTATTCTTAATTCTATGAAGATATGGTCCCAATGATCTCTGTGATTCAGATAAAGAATATCTTCACTGCAGGTTGAAGTGAAAAAGCACACTCAAACTTCAAATATACATTCTTACTACACACAAGCATAAATTTATCACTTGCATAACACCCACGCCTGCCAAATAATTTATAGAATAACTTAAAAAGTCTCAGCTAAGGGTTTCTTTCTGTTTTTCACAACGACACAAAAAGAAATTCCAGTGCTTACCATCTGGTGGAAGCTGTGTAGCAAATTCAGCTGGTAAAGTTAAAAGAGCATAATCTTTCAGTGCAGCTAACCAGAGACGGCTAAGTGCAGGCAGCTCAGGCTGTACAAGTGTTATCAAACTGTCTGGTGGCAACTCATCTACAGCACCAAAATCATCCTCATCCTCCTCTGTGCTCTTTAAAACACGTTTCGGTTTGATCTCTGCTTCTCTCTTAATTTTCATCGCAACAATGTACACCTAGAAGAAAAACAGACATGAAAGTACATACCGTGAGATCCTAAAAAGAAAAAAAACAGCAGCCTTTCCCATGTGAAAGTAACAGATTCAATACACAGATGACTCACTGGAAAATGACTGGGAAAGAGATTTGCAATACATTTTAAATTTTTTTTTTTCTTTTATTTCTACCAGAATGTAACACTTATGGGCACAAACAGCACTTTCCTAAAACAATCTGGCTACATGCTTTTTTTATAAAAAAGTGTCAATTGCTACCGCTCTACACAGACATACTGATTTAAATAACTGATTTTATCAAATCAATGCAACCTTATTGCAAAGATTTCATTGACTTACATTAAGAGTTACTAGATAAATTAGAGTAATTGTCACTTTCTGGGAGCAGATTAGGTGCCATAAAGACATGCAAATGGCTTTAAACGTGTTACATGAATACAAGAACGTTTATATGTTTGTCTGATAGGGGGATAGGGGCTATGAGGGGATAAAAGGATTTTCAAAAACTTAAGATAAATATGGGAATAAGCAAAAATATCAGAAAAATACAGTAAAAATAATCATTTCCAGAAAAGAAATAGAATAGAAATAAGTGTCTTCACACAACAGATGCACCATATCAAAGCTGAAAATTACAGTATGGGATGATTAGCATTACACAGCTGAAATGTTAATGCTTTTCTTTGTAATTTCAAAAGTAACTTCAAAGAAAATTTAATGAAAAAACCCAAAACCTTAAATACTACACTAAGAGAAACCAAAATATCATTTGTGTAATTATACATAGAGCTCTATAGCATGCAAATAACATTTCAGGAAGCAAGGTAATCTAAGTAGTGCTAACTCTGTCTTTCGTAAATAGTTGAAGATTTCTGGTATTCCAGCCATTCACCAACAATACCTACTTTAAGCCTCTAATTTATTATGAACACTTTGAAAATAAATAAAAAAAATGTTTCTATAAACACATTAGCAATAAAAGGAGGGCTGAAGAGAATCTCCATTCTCTATGGGATGTGTGGGGAAACGTAGTGACTAAGGATGAGGAAAAGGCTGAGGTACCAAGTACCTTCTTTGCCTCAGTCTTTAACAGTAAGACTAGTTGTTCTCAGGGTAACCAGCCCCCTGAGCTACAAGACAGGGAGCAGAATGAAGCTCCCATAATCCAAGGGGAAATGGTTAGCAACCTGTTACACCATTTAGACACATGCAAGTCTATGGGGCCAGATGGAATCTGCCCAGGGGTACTGAGGGAGCTGGTGGAAGTGCTCACCAAGCCACTTTTCATCATTCACCAGCAGTCCTGGTGAACCAGGGAGTCCCTGTTGACTGGAAGTTAGTAAATGCAATGCCCATCTACAAGAAGGGCTAGAAGGAAAATCTGGGGAGTTACAAGCCTGCCAGTCTGACCTCAGTGCCGGGGAAGGTTATGGAGCAGATCGTCTTGAGTACCATCACACAGCACATACAGGGCAACCAGGTGATCAGGCCTAGTCAGCATGGGTTTATGAAAGGCAGATCCTGCTTGACTAACCTTTAGGACAAAAGGCAATGGGTATAAACTCGAATGCAGGAAGTTCCATCTGAACATAAGGAGGAACTTCTTTACTTTGAGGGTGGCAGAGCACTGGAACAGGCTGCCCGGAGAGGTGGTGGAGCCTCCAACACTGGAGACATTCAAAACCCGCCTGGATGCCATCCATCCTGTGCAAACTGCTGTAGGCGGACCTGCTCTGGCAGGGGGGTTGGACCAGATGATCTCTAGAGGTCCCTTCCAACTCTTAAAATTCTGTGACTCTGTGATTCTGTAACCTGATCTCCTTCTATGATAAGGTGACCTGCTTAGTGGATGAGGTAAAGGCTGTGGACATTGTCTACCTAGACTTTAGTAAAGCTTTTGACACAATTTCCCTAGCACACTCCTGGGGAAACTGGCCGCTCATGGATGGGCGCACTCTTTGCTGGGTCAAAAACTGACTGGATGGCTGGGCACAAAGAGTGGTGGTGGAGTTACATCAGTTGGCAGCTGGTCACAAGTACTGTTCCCTAGGGCTTAGCACTGGGGCCAGTTCTGTTTAAGATCTTTACCAATCATCTGGACAAGCGCATCGAGTAAACCCTCAGCAAGTTTAGAGATGACACCAAGTTGGGCAGGAGTGATGAACTGTCTGAGGATAGGATGGCTCTACAGGAGTATCTGGACAGGCTGGATCGATAGACTGAGGCCAACTGCATGAGAGTCAACAAGGCCAAGTGCTGGATCCTGCACTTGGGTCAGAACAAGCCCATGCAGTGCTACAGGCTTGAGGAAGTAGCTGGAAAGCTGCCTGGAGGGAAAGGACCTGGGGTATTGGCCAAGAGAAAGATGAATATGAGCTGGCAGTGTGCCCAGATAGCCAAGACAGACTAGGGAAGTGATTGTTCCCCTATACTTGGCAGTAGTAAGGCCACACCTGGAATAATGTGTTCAGTTTTGGGCCGCTCACTACAAGAAAGACATTGACGTTCTGGAGCGAGTCCAAAGAAGAGCAACAAAGCTGGTGAAGGGTCTGGAGAACAAGTCTTACGAGGAGTGGTTGAGGGAACTGGGGTTGTTTAGCCTGGAGAAGAGAAGGTTGAGGGGAGGCCTTATCACTCTCTACAACTACCTGAAAGGAGGTTGTAGCAAGGTGGGGGTTGGTCTCTTCTCCCAAGTAACCAGCGATAGGACGAGAGGAAACAGCCTCAAGTTGCGCCAGAGGAGGTTTAGATTGGATATTAGGAAAATTTCTTCACTGAAAGGGGTTGTCAAGCATTGGCTGCCCAGGGAAATGGCTAAGTCACCATCCCTGGAGGTCTTTAAAAGACATTTAAAAGATGAGGTGCTTCGTGACATGGTTTAGTGGCGGACTTGGCAGTGCCAGCTTAACAGCTGAACTTTAAATAAAGATCTTTTCCAACCTAAACGCCTCTATGATTCTATGACAAACTCCTAGTTAATTAACTGCAATATTTTACTAGAATATGTTTTAATGTTGTTTGGGGTTTGTTGGGTGTTTTTGTTTTTAAGTTTAAGAGCAATAACATGGGAGGAAAATCAAAATCTGATAGGGTATGAATGTATACTTTAATAGAGAAAAGTGCAGTAAAATGAAGAACAATCAAACATCACTGTAAATAAGGATCAACAGAGTGGCAGAAAAAGGAACAGAGAAAGATATAGAGATGACAACATCCCAGGACTGGAACTGCTACAGGTAAGGAGGAGGGCACGTGCAAGGCTCACTGAACAGCCAAGTGAGGTGTAAGGCTGCTATTACTCTGCAAAATCTTTTCAAACTTTAAAGAGTTAATGGTCAATGTTTACCTCAGCCCATGCTTTCAGAACTGCAAGTTTTTCCATAGTAGTTGCACTCTCTCGGTAAAGCTGGCTAGAAGATCCCTTTCCTGCTTGCACTTTATCCAAGGAAGAGACAAGAAGGTTGTGAACTCGGCGGAGATCATTCAGGTCACTTACAACCCCACTTCCTATCCAAGCGCTGCATACCTAAACAACAAAGTTCAGAATTATTCTAAACTAGCAATAAAACCAGACAACCTCATAAACAGAAAAAAAATATAAAAAACCAAAGCCTAAAACAACCACCACAAAAAACTTAGCAGCTCTCTTGATGCTTAATATTAAAAAACCTGAGGTTTTCCTTTTTTTTCTCCCCACCCATGATAACAGAATTGCTTAAGTGAGTGATTACAAAAGCTGTATTTGCAAAGCATATTACAATGGAACTTAACAGATGCATGGGAAATACTTAAAATAGTTTTTTAATCCTCCATAAGTAGGCAATAATGATTTTTTTATTCTATTCTCAAGTGTCTGGTTAAATCATTTAATTAAAGGTCACTGCATTCACCATGAAGAATATAGTGGACAACAATCAATAAAAAGCACATCTTTCAAAACCCACACCTCTCAAATTATATATTAAGATTCCATATTAGTGAGAAAATTTCAAGGTCATTAACATCAAGAAAAGATCGAGAAATGAGTGAGATAAAAGAAATCTTTAAACAACTGTGCTCTGATGTGGAACTGCATTCTAAAACGATCAACACCAAACACGGTGCACAGACAGCTGGGCATCTCCCCACTTTTCTTTCCCTTTGAATTAAACAGACCCAAACAGGTACCTAAAATCCAAACATCATACAGATCAACTGGTCCTGTCTAGTGTTATACAGTGACATTAATCCTCTGAAACACATTCATGCCCAGACATAATGCAGGCAACTGAAGAATTCTTATGCAGCTGCTTTTCTACAAAAAGAGAGACATTCTTTCAGAGGAGCTGCTTTGATTCTGGTGGTGATTCTACAAGGATTAGGAACAGAATCAAAAAAAAAAAAACCATAGAATTCAAGCAGTTCAGGTTTTACAAACTCTTTTTCCATGGCACTTTTGTTCTATCTCCAATTTATTTATTTTGCTTTTACAGAACCAGCTCCATGAAAGCCTTTGGGGAAGGACCTCTCATGATCTGGAATGACGAACACATTTAAAGCAAAGTAAACAGAAACAGTGTCCCAAAGATGCACAGGACAAGGCTGCTGAAAATCTGTCACAAACCCATACTTCATTCACAGCAGGACTAAGACAAGCTTCGCTCCTGCTGCTAGGCAAGTCAACAGCTGTTTCAGTAATGACATAAAACTACAACATCAAACTCATTCAGTGCAGCTCATCTCTGTCCATATAACTTGTAGAGTGTTAAATATCCAAACCTGATCTCCAACCATTTGATCCTGTTAAGTGCACACATCCACTTTGAAACAGGGAAGATTTTGACAAGTTATAAGGATAGTTACGTGTTTTCACACAAACTGCCTCTTCATCTAGCTTTAAATGCACAGAAACTTTCTGTAAGGTAAGATAAGCAAAATATTCTTCCCTATGTATAGATACCAAATTATGCCATATTTGGTCTATCCGTAAGATTTTACTGGAAATTAAGAGTATAAAACACCACCACAAAAATCACAGTCCTGCTGGACCAAGATTTACTAAGCAAAACTCACATATACAAAGTTATCTTATTAAAATTGATGTTTGCATAGCTAATTAAACTGCCACTTTAAACTACAGTAGTAATTTAGCTGTGTAAGCCATGTACCAGATACTCCTACGGCTATGTTGCAGGTAGCTGATTTAAACTACAGTAGTAGAAGATCACACACAAGAAAAAACAACACACACACACACAAAAAAATCTTCCATTGAATTTTCACTGAGAGGTTGTTACTATGACTCTAATGAGAATGCTCAGATCTTCTAAAATCTAAAACAGAGTATTAATCTGAATGCAAGTTTAGTATTTAAAGGCAAATTATCAGTAATCCAAATATTTGATGGCACTGAAAGGCATGTCAAGAAATAAACTACTATTGGTCTCATTAAGCAAGGTTGTTTTTTCTTTTTTTTTCTTTTAGCAACAAACGCAGAATTGATGTGAAGACATAATTAGTTACAGAATGACTAAATGTTTTTTGATGTAGCTTCCTAAAATGTCCTCTGCACTTCTGAGGAACAAAATGTATTACTAGGAGACTCAAAAGATGTTGCAAAAACATCATGGCTTAGGTTTACAAAATTTTCCAGCCATCTGCTACTACTTCTCTTCTGCATCCTTCTTCAAAAGAGAAGGAAAATCAGTTCAGCTTATACTGTCTGAACATTTTTCTCTGTACCTGGCAGGCCTTTGCAGTTATATCAGATGGTGTATCCTGGGAAAAAGCTGGCCTCAGAGCAGCTCCAACCTGTTGGCAGGAAGAAAAATAAAAAAATTCAAGTAAAACAATAGTGACACAACATTCTTCATCTCACCGTGTTTAAGGCTCAAGCACATATATGGAACAAGCAAGAAAAGATTGCCAATTCTGGCATTATAGTTACACCCCAAACTTATCTTTGCTGTCTAGCAGACATTTGCAATAGTATTCTTTAAACAAGAACATAAGTCCTAAACTGTTTTTTTTTCCTGCTTCCCCATTCCCTTTTTAAGCTTCAACTACCTCTGTCAAATACATGGTATTAGCTGTCTTCTGTTAATGAGTATCCTTTTAATCATGAAAGTATTAGAGGTGCAATTCATGCTAAGGCTCAAGAAGCCAATGATGTTTTGATGTCCAAAGGAATAATGATGTGAAATCAGATGTTTATGGTTGGATTTGCATCAAGTTCCCAAAATATTCCCAAATACTGATGACAAAAAAGCCTTTTAGGCAGTTGTTATAAGGCAGCATTTTTCTGAAAAAAAACCCAAACCAAGTCAGCACTACAGAAGGCAGGAAGTGGAAAGGATGAAAGCTTGCCTTCAAAAAGCATTTGCAAAGATCTTGAAGACACAGTGAAGACAAAAAAAATGAGAGTTAAATTATGCAACAAAATAAAGGAATAATACACCAAAATACATCTTCAACTGCCCACCTCCCATTCTTATACTTTTGTAGTTTTCATTTGAACAGAAATATATTAATTAGTTCCCAAGAAAACAGAATTATTAGATTCAATCTGGAACTGAATCAGCGTTATTTCCCAATTCCTAATTCTACAAATGAAATGTCACTCCTACCAAAACTTAAGTGTAACTTGTAGTATTTGGCTTTCAAGAATCAGTATTTACTGAATTTTTACTTTTGTCAGCTACTAAATCACAATAAATAGGAAGAGATACAACAATAAATTTTGAAGAGCTAAATAAGAGAGTCTCTTCAGTACACAAAAATCTATTCACAGGTCTTCTGAAGTTACAAAATGTTCTCAAAGCTAATACTGGCACATTGGTGTAATTATACAATTTCCTGAACTTATAAAGGATGTCTCACATTTGCCTGATACTGCTCCAGTATCACATGGCCTGGAAACTCTGGCTCAGGAACTGATGCAAATTTCTTGATAATGTCTTCAAGAGCTTGAAGACCCGCCATTCGTAACTGGTTGCTGTGATCAGTCGCAGCCATGAATGCCATTCGAATAAGGTCAGAGAGATGCAGTACTAAGAAGTCATCTTAGAACAAAAAGGAAAGAACTATTTAGTAACTTAAAAGATAGCTAACATGACAGATATTTGTAACATTTTACTTGCTGACATACACAAGTTTTACCTATTCTTTTTCAAAAGCCCACTTTAAGGTATAGAAGAAGGCAGGAAAGAACGTAACCTATTTTCCTCCCCCCTCCCCCACCAGTGATACAAGGACTTTTACTCCTAAGACCACCTTAAAAATTAAGCACAAATTTGAAACAAGATTAAATATATGATATACAGAAACTGCAGTGAATAGAGTATGTAAATGTGGCTGAGTAGCTTAGAAGAAATTAGAACATTTAGTAAAGCTAATTTTAGTGATCCCCCTCCAACCCTACCAAAAATCTTGAAGGCAATTCCTGTTCGAGTCCTATGCTTATAGTGACCCCTGCTGATAAAGAAAAACCTCATCAATACCTAAACATCTAAAAACCAAGTATGCCTCTAGTTCTGCTCCCAAAAGCTACACGCAAGGTTTTAAGTAAGCAGCAGACAACATGCAGAAAAGAACAATACATAACTCAGTAACACTTCTGAAAAGATTATTCTTCTCTATTCATTTTCTTCCTTTATTCTCAATTTGAGATCACCAGGTGCTATATAATCAATATGAAAATAAAATACTTAAAAATATAATATCCAGGGTGACTAACAAAAGCCATGAATTATGAAAGCTCTACATATTTTCAAGTCTCAAATTAAAAAAACAGAAGTTTACTTTGCAGCTGAAACTTCTCAGAGGCAAGTCAGTTAAAAAAAAAAAAAAAAAGGGACTGAAATTACTTAAGAAGTACAAAGTGATGAAGTCTGCATTTACTTTTTCAGACCATCACAGACATCAGTAAAATTTAAATATTTTGGGAAGTACAGTTGGGGAGGTAGAGGTTTGTTGAGTTTTGGTTGGTCTCGTTTCGTTTGTTTGTTTGGGTTTGTTTGCTTAGTTGGGTTTTTTACAATGATACCAAACACATAAAGTTCACTTTAAATTTAGAGATGTAAATTCTCAGGATTATTATACGCAATCCTCTGCAGGATACTATAAGCAGCAATTATTTCATTACTTTCTCTATAATACGATGGCATCTCAAAATAAATTTTCCCAAAACTCTTCCCTCTACATCTTCAAACAGTGACCTCAGCCTCAGCTCCAATCAGAAACAAGATTCTCACAAACCAATGCACAGTGCTGAAATCAGACTGCACAGCAACACAAGCAAAGACTTGATAAATCTCCGTATCATAACAGACACCTTCAACAACATAGACACTAAAATCCATTAATCCCATGCATCCTAGAATGCTCATGATATTCATTCTACATACACAAAGCTCTCATGAGCTCTACGTGGGTGAAAGCAAACAATCACTATGCACCAGAACCAATACACATGGACAACTCAAGGACAGAAACCTCCCACTACCCATTAGAAAAACATTTCTTCACAAAACAACTATGTCATCTCTGACCTCTCAATTTGGATCCTCTAACTCATAAAAGAATCCTCAAAACACTAGCTTTAAAACTACTATTTACCAGTCTGATGGATATAAAAAAAAAAAAATGAACTTTAAAAAGCAGCTGGGTCCATGTCTTATTATAACTGCCTCCCACATTCCTCACTCCGCAACCAATGCCACAGCAATAATTCCCCAGCCTTATCTCTTTTTTTCTGTACTAGCACTTCTTCAGTCTAGAGATGTTAAAATAATCTCTTAAGTCTAAGTCACTGCTGTCATTATGTTAAACTCAGAGAAACCATTCCCAGCTCACCCTTAGCTAGAAGTTTACTACTTTTATTTCAGACTGGCGAGAAGGTTTGCAAATCTAAGTTGTTTTTTTCCAAGCAGATCAGTCTGTCAGAATTTACATCCCCCAAAAAAACTCATTCTTAGTGTTCATGGTACAGTACAGTAACTGTCACAGCTTTATTGCCTTTCGCTATCCATTTCCTTTGCTTTTAACCATTTGAATGAAAGGGTAACTGTTTATAATGTTTTCTAGGTTATGTAATCCTTAGGCTGTAAAGAGGTGTGAAAAATTTTAAAAAATTAAAACCAAAACAAAACATGCATATTCTGTAATTACTTTTTGGGTTTTTAAGTCTGGCTGAACGAGCCAGTGCCAGATCGAAGTGTGCCTTATTCGCATTCTCACACAGCATGATAACTCGGCACAGGCAGTCTGCCGCAAACACTCGAGTTGCCCAGCGAGGTGCTACAGAAGGCTTGGATTTATCCTCTTCACCCAGGGTGGTAAACATCGTGTCGTCGTCCATCTCATCCTTCTTCTCCGATTCCTCATCCTTCCCTCCTCCCAAGGGAGCAGCAGTGCTCATGTCTACAACAGAATGTCACTGTTACAATCTGCAGAAGACAGCTAAGGACGTATTCAAGACTTTCCTTAACAGTCAGATTCAAAACAAACTAATTCTTCTGCTGAAACTACAACATCTGAAAAATGCAGAAAGGCATAGAAATATCAGTAGAAGAAATGCTTTTCACCTCTAATCTGAGCTATATTACCCTTTATTTGGCTTAAATGATATGAAATAAATTCCTGTCATGTTCATTACCAACCATAGCTGAATCCCGTATCTAAACAACTCACTTTTGAAAGTTAAGCTATTAAATTGCCAATAAACAGGGTAAGGAGTTTACCAGGCTCAGAATCAAAGAATCAGTTTGGCTTTGAACTACTCAGCTCCTGCTTCAAGTAAAAGCTAGAGTGGATGTTAAACAAAACTACAAAGTTCCATGCCATGGAATAGGAATGCAGCCAAGTAGGTAGTTTATGGCACCCACAAATGTCCTTAACATTTCTCCAAGTGTGTGCTCTGTTACCCAAGTATGCTGTAAGATTTCATTTCAGAAAGCAAAAATACCTCAGGGATGACATTAAAAAACCCAAATTCAAGCAAGGACAAAAAACAACTCACCAAACACGCATACACACTTCTGCTATTCAGAAACGAGAACATAAAATCTCAATGACAAGGTCTAAACTAGCAAAATGCCAAGATACCAACAAAAAATTGTTCGGGTAATAATTAGAGGAGAACAAGAAGAAATGATTGCAAGTGTAACCCACCCCAACTAAGGCTTTCTTCTTAGAAAGTTTAATTTTAAGTAGCTGAAGAGCCAAGACATTCAATAAAGAGAGAAAGCGGCTATGGCAAATCAAACATGAATGAAACCCATCCACAACAAGAATGTTTTGAGAAGGCATCCAGGACCTTATGTGGCTGATTTGTGTAACTCTCTTAAAAAGCAAACCAGATTTTGTTGATATGCCAGTTAGTTGGATCAAAGGGGTTCAAAATGAAGTTGCTGGCTTATTAAAGCACAGCCGAGAGAAATTTATTTAAACATGGTTCTCTCGAGATTATTTCACCTACTAATAAATAAATAAGAGACTGGACAACCACGTTAAAAACTTTAAAACCATCACATGTGAAATAAGTAAAGGACATGCCAACTTCAAACCTCGGGAAACGAGGTCTTTTTCAGTGGGCAGATATACGGTAGCTACATTGCATAAAGAAATCATTGGTAGCATTACTCATCAGTAAACATAAAGCTGGCAACATTTAGAAAGAGCTTCAGGATGAACTCAAAGTATGTCAATAAACAAGAATACATGCAAGGGAAATGAGCAGAATCTGCGTCACAGCCATCCTACAAGATGAAAAACAGCAATAAGGTTGCAGAGGACAAGATCTTTGCAAACAAGTCTGCAAAGCTGAACAAGCAGCAAAAGTTTCATCACCATGGTAACCTATCATCACATCAGTAACTCACAAAACCTCATAAAAGAAAGCTCAGTGTGTACAGCACTCTTCTTTCTGCATGGTCCTGATGTATAAAGGCTAAAAAGAATTATGTCTGTTTTCACTAAGATAATGAAATGTCAGAGTAATAATCACACTGCTTCTCCCCTGGCAATCCTACTTTAAATCAGCTTTAAAACTTAACATAACATTGATAATTTCTTTTTCCTAAGTAAGTTTTAACACGTTATAATCCAAGTTCTATGTACAATATAAGCTATGTCTTAACTAGCATAAAAGACAAGCTCCAAACAAATATTGCCACAGGATGCTACTATTAAGGACATACTGTTGTTCATGTGAGCACTATGGAATACTTACCACTGGAAGCTGCAAGGACATCCTTACAAAGCATGAGCCAGTGAGAAAGGTTTTCTACTGCCAGTGATGAAAGCATATGTCCCAGGGTATCATGAATATCTGAGCATAATTTCCGATCAGTCTCCCGATCCAACATTCCAAAAAGGACACCTTCGAGGCCTGTCTCTGTTATATTAACCCCCTGATGCCGGGAATGAGCATCTCGCCGAGAACCAGCTCCTGGTGCAAAAGGATTCATATCTGCAAAACAACAATAAGAAATCTTTCCTGAAATCAGTAACTCAGTTTTAAAATTTGGAATAACAGACTAGAATTGGACATTGTATTGTTTGTATGTGTATAGTTCAGGCAATTGATACACCAAGATGTTACTGAATTTCTTCTGAATTAATACCAGAAAGACTTTAGTATAGCAATTCATTTAATTTATTTTCTGCAAGGCAAGTAACACCTCCTAGTATTATCAAAAAAAAACCAAACCAGAAGTCTGCCTCTCTTCAAGGTACATACTCCATGAATTTGTAAAAACCCCTAATAGTACTGCACTCCAAAGAATCTTTGCAGAGACAGAGTTAACTGGTGTGATTTAATACAAGTAAGCTCACGATTTTATGTTTGCCTGAAGATTGTGCTGATTAACGCTGTTGAGCCTCCTATTTTCAAGATAAAACGATACATGTAAGAATTGAACCTATCACCAAAGTCTACAGGCTTTGCAGACATGCTGCTAACAAAATGTAACACAACCAGATACCTCAATTAAACAGCATATGATTAAGTCAATTCTCAAAAGAACAAGACCTAAGATATCAGAAAAATTGTAAAATGTTTCCACTGTATATGCACTGCATTCCCTATGTGATTGCCAGTCGTAATGGGGCAGAGAAGTTTAAGCCTGAACTTTACAAAAAATTAAATTCCAAGTGTAATTCAAGGGGTAAGCAGGGGTGTGCACAAAAGTTATTGGAGCTGGAAGGGACAGGTTTAGTTTCTTGTTCTATTGTTGGGGGCGTTTTTTTCCCCCTCTCTGAAGGCAAACCACACATACACGCACAGATGTGCACTTAACTGTTACAAAAAGGCCACATGAAATACTTACTGATGCCACTGTTTTCTTTGTCTCCAGCATTTTTAGCTAAGCTCATGGCATATTCACATACTTCTGCTGCTTCCCTCTGAGCAAGCTGTCGTAAACATGCAACTGCAGCCCGGCGAAGCAGCAAGTGGGAGCTGCACAAATGAACCTAAAAATCAGAACCATTACAGGCAAGTGAACTGCTGCACCCCTGTATCAACAAATCAGTGCTGCTGAGGACTAACAGCATTCTACTTTTCAATTATATGCCCATGTGTGAGCTGCTAGGTACCAAGCTCTTTACAAGACCTTGACAGTGCAAAAATAAGCGCTTTTTATAATGTACAAATATGAAAATAAAGCTGATATATACAGAGCTGACAACTGTTACCTGGTTAAAGAGACAGGAGCTTAAAACTACTACGCCAGTGTGATTTAGACTAATTGTACCTCCCAATCTTCAGTACTCTCTCTTCAGTACTACTACTCAACCTCATATACTGCTGTAGCTGTAAAGCACATTTCTTTTAAACAGGAAGCCATCATCAGGTGCACCACAGCTATCATAAAAACTTTTCTTTCAAACTTCTATCAGAATTTATAGCATAAGTTCTAATAAGTGCCTCTCAATAAGAAAGTTTCAGATTCCTTGGCTGACCAACACTGGCTTCTAATTCCTTTTGAACCACCTCAAGTACAAGCAAATATTTTTCTTATTAGAAGAATTGTGCATGGTCCCTATTTTCCTGAGGGGAAGCAGCAACACAGAGAACTGTATGTTTTTCCACAGTGGAAGATGAAGAGAGCTCTTTAAGAAACTCTGATTCTTTATTTACCCTGGGGAATTTGTTTTTAATAAACCAAATACACATTTGCTTTCTCGGTATTGGGTTATTATGTGGATGGAAATTGCTTTCCTAAATGGAAGGGCTGTATAGTTTATAAAGCATTTTAACAGTAGATCTTTATTCCACATATGAATATACAACATTTTAGTCCTGCAAAAACAAGCAGACTTTAAAGAGCCTCTAAATACCACACTGAGGTCGCTTAAATGGAACTAAACCACAGAACATTTGGGGGACTTTAATTAATGGAAAGAGTATTGCCCATTTTAAGTCACAGAACAAACAACTACTGGTTACGAAACCAATGCAGGAAGAACAAATGAAACTGGATTGTGGAACTGCGTGGTTTGATTTTGATACCTGGCATTAATTCCATTCAAAAGTGAGTTAGAAAGCCATGAAGACTTAACTAATGGGGCAGGTAGGGCAGACATAATCTTGCCTACATATCTATGTATTTGCAGAACGAAGAAATGCACAAAACAATTCAAAGGAAAACTTACCAAAGTAAGTATGACTTAGAAATAAGGAATATGAGAAAAAAGAAGGAAAATAGCTTTTGTTTAGCAGAGGACCATAAAGAAACAGGAAAGAGATACCAGAAAACCCCGGGAAGAGTTTTCAAAATAGCACTAGTCATTCCTGTATGAACTTCATTGTAATATTACCCACTGGTACTTACAGAGTAAATGGCTATAGGGACTATTTGTCACGTTGTTCACAGCATTCATAGAAAAAGGCCTACCTAGTTTCAGGTACGCTGCACCCCTTTCATGCAAAATTTTGTGAAAGGACAAGTGACAGATTCTGGAAACACACTGCATTCCCAGGAGTGCTCTAGAGTTGGTGGAGGGCAGGATAGCACAGTTGGGGGCCAGGGAAGCATGTAACAATGAGAGGATGCCTTAGAGAAAGTCTGGATGGCAGACAAAGAAAAAGGTCCAATGTTGACCTAAGTAGGATTGCACTCCTTCAGGTAACACAGAACCACCATTTCCACAAAGAATGACACAAAGAACTTTGCAAAACATCCGCCAGACATTATGGAGAAGCTTTTCAAATTTCTCAGTATTGGACTACTAAACCCTCTAAAAGTAATTTTTAAAACAGTAATAATAAAAAAAAAAAAAATGCACACACCACACCAAAATGCACACACCACACACAATACTCTTCCTTTTATAGCCGTATTTGGTATGCCTTGGGTTCCAGCCTCTGCCTCACTTCCAGGCTTAAGCCAGGACTTGCTGACAGAACACTAATGGAGGGAGAAAGCAATGCTAACACAGCACCAGCACAAGAATTCGCATGTCAGCATCTACTATGCTGACAGTGGCAAAATAAATCCAAAAATCTCCTACCTTTCCCCAACTCACTCACTTCTCTTTGTGCATGCAATCAGTTGGAGGAACCAGAGCGTTTCGGGTTCTTTTTACTCAGTCATATTACATATAACTGCTTGCTATCTTGTGCTAGCTGGCGTGAAAGAGAATCAGACCCTGTGACTTCAATTTGGGCAGCACTCTGAAAAGCCCTAAAACAGCTCAGGGACAGACATCATTTTACTGCACTCCAGTGTTTTTGCAAATGTGACTTGCTTTTTACATATGGGTATACTTGACATCTTGCCAAGTGCTTCTCCTGTCCTCTGCTAAGTAAGTACATAAAACTTGGAGGAACAAAAGGGATGCATTTTGTACTCACACAAAGACTGGGAACCAGACTGGACAGGTTGACGTGCCGTGGTGCAAACATATGAAGCTGCTGAAGGCAGGATATGGCAGCTGCCTGAACAAGCGAGTCTGAATGGTCTTGTGTGATTGCACATCCCACCAAACAGGAAGAACGGATTGTTGAAATTGTAGCTCCGTTGCCTAATGATGTAATAGGATATCCTTAACACAGCAAAATTTTTCTATGACAACTGTAGGACTTTAAACATTTGAGAAACAAGAACTTTTAATGCTTCCAAGTTCACAGATTAACATGCAAGTTTTCTGAATTCCTACCATAAATTAGTATCTACACAAGTTCAAAGAAACACTACACAGTACTTCAATATCACTTTATTAAACTCAGTTAAACAATGTCCTGTCCAAATGAAATTTTTGACCAATGATCTTCAGCCAGAAATATTTTGAGACTATTCCCAGGACATGAAACCAGTAAAATTATCTAAATTTTAATTCTGAAAATCTCTTTCATTCTATACATATGGGCAATATTTAATGCACTGAACCATTTCCTAAAATATCAGATAACACTTAAGCTAGCATACATGTAGGCAGGTGATTTTAGTTAGCTCCACTGGATGAGCTGCACTGCTCTAATAGGACAAGCATTCAAAAGAACAGTATTTAATTTAAGAAATAATCCCACTTTGTGTTTTAAGAACTGACCTGCATCAGGTTTATAAAAAACAATCTTGAATTAAAGAAAAACATAACCTGCAGAAGACACTCTAAATAAGTTGTTTATTTAAAAAAAATAATGATACTCCAAATCAAAGAGTTAACACACAGCAAGCAGATACACAAGCTCAATTAAACCATCTAGAAATTTTTCAGAACTAGCAATTTAAGTCCAGTTATTCAGAGTTAAAATTTAACTAGTGGCTGTCTCTCTGGCACTGCATCAAAGGCCATCCTATAAATATACCTAAAAGTCCCGTTAGACAAATTTACAGATCCCTGGTTTTGCCATCTGAGAAACAGAATTTCAGATACAGTGTTTGTCATGACAAGATCTTATTCTCTACAGTAAGGTAACATGATCTAAAAATATCAAGAATGAGTGGAAAAGAGTTATAGTTTACAGCCTTATCAATAATGTCAAACTTAAGCTCTTGCCATCAGTTAAAAATAAAATCAACATGTTTTGAAAAAGCAGAGGAAAAATCTTGCCTCTTGTCCTACCTATACACAAAAATATCTGCAACAAAATATGCAGCAAAGGTCGTTTGCATCTTTTACCTGCCATGCAAATTTGCCATTGTCCAGAACACCATACATTACTGCAACTTCTTTATAGAAATCCCAAACTGCAATCAAAAAAGCCCCAAGCAGTAGTATGTAAGGATCAGAAGCGCGGTTGCTTGCAGGACTGAACCAAATTTGCCAACATTCCACCCCCCCGCCCATCTGCAACTGCAACAAACAAAAATTTACTGTCTTTTCATATTGCTATACATTATTTTTTACACAAGTTAGATTTTTTTGTTTTCTCTTCAAATTCCCACTAACCTTGCAGCTCAGGCCCAACAGTAGTTATTATAGCTCCAAGACATCGGCCTAAGCATTGATGTACTTCTGTATGCGATGGTGGAACAGTTAAGAGCAGAGTAAGAACTAGAGAAAGCGTTGGCTCCACATATCCACGGTACATTGGTCCACTAGAATCTACTATCAAGGCAAGTGAATGGAGAGACCAGGTCTATCAAAAAAAAAAAACCCAAAAAAAATCAAAGGAATACTTTTCAGTAATACATTTAGGAAATTTAAACCACCTTGTATGCAGACTGAGCTGAGCTCTGTACGTCCTCTCTTAAACATGTCTACTTAGCTACTCTGACTCCAGAAGTGCTTCAAAGGTCTCAGAATCTTGAGCAATCACCTGGGAGTTTAAATATCTCTAGCATACTCTTTGACAACCAGCAGTTTTGGGGAGAATGGAGAAGATGACGACCGATAATTTGAACAGAAAATGGTTAAGCACTTTGAGGGAAAAAAATACAAACACAAACACCACATCCACTTTAAATAAAAAGGAAAAAAAAGAAGAGTGACTCTTAATACAGGAGAGAGAATTATTGCTCTGTAAAACTGGATATAGTCTGAAATGGACAGCTGACGAAGTCCTTAGTGGGAAGTGCCTTTGAAATTCCAGTAACAACTGATTTACACGACAAGTTCAAAGGTTCACGTGCATTTTCTAAATAATTTTCTTATTAGGTGGTGCAAGACAAGAAAGCAGTGCTGTCCACTGTCACTGTGTTACAGGATGAGAAAGAAAAAAAAAACAGAACAGTGGAAGACCAACCTATTTCAGTTGCAACATAAGTAAATAGAGAGAGAGCAAAATAATTTATTGTAATTGACCAAGCAAGAAGTGGAAGAAGGAACAGTCTTTTGGGTCACTGATGTCTCGGTGGAAATAAATTCCCCTGACAGACCTGAAAGCATTAGATTATATCTCCATAATACCTTACTAAATTATCTTATTTCAGAATTTTCTTCCATTAAACACATGATGCAATCACACTGAAAAGACAAAGTTAAAAGAATATTACAGTTACAAAGACAAACTCTTAGGATTGAGCTGGAAAAACTGCCTTTAAAAGGCAGGTTGCTCCCTCTTAATCCTCTGATGCAACCCAAAAACCATTAGCACTAGCACTAACTAATTCTACAGTCCTAACCACATGGTAGCACATTACAGTTTATCCTTTCATTCCTGCAAATTTCCATTACTTGTGTTCCCATACAGTTTCTGTGCATCCACACTGATCTAGTGGGGGATGAGGTTTAAAAGCTTAGCTTAGCATTTACCAATGGCCTGGTGTCGTACTCTCAACAGAAAATAAGGTAGGTATGCAAGTTCCTGGGCTTCTCCTTTATACTTCAATTTTTTTTTTCAAAAAGCTGGCTTGTTTCCTGGCTTGTTTCTTAAAGAAACAGTACACAATCACGCCTCCAAATTATTTACTCATACATGAAGTAATTTACATAAGCAAACTGAAATTTGTCTTACCTTAAATAAACTAAGGAAATTTAAGACACTTAAGTTGTATTTATAGATTTTTATTTTTAAAACATTATCTCCAAACAAAACTAGGCTTGTTTTCCCAAGTGACAAGCTTGATTATTTTGATTATTTTTTTATTGCTCTGAGAAAAAAAAATAAGAATGTACTCTATTACATGTTCTCTCAAGTTAACAATTTGAACCAAAGTGGAAGTATAATTCTGGATGTTACTGGGGGCTTCAGCTTCTCAATCTGTGGGTATAAAGTGCCCCTACTCATGGCTGACACACACCTTCCCGCTGCTAAAGCATAACAGTCGCTATTCCAGACAATAATTTCCTTGCAGTAACTTGTGAAAAGAATGACAAAAAATTGCCTGTTATATCATGCAATTACACCGTAATCTTTGAAGAATCATAGAATGGTTTGGGTTGGAAGGGACTGTAAAGATCATCTAGTTCCAACCCCCCTGCCATGGCCAGGGACACCTTTCACTAGACCAGGTTGCTCAAAGTCCCATGCAACCTGGCCTTGAACACTTCCCAGGGATGAGGCATCCACAACTTCCCTGGGCAACCTGTTCCAGTATCTCACCACCCTGACAATAAAGAATTTCTTCCTAATGCCTAATCTAAATCTACCCTCTTTCAGTTTAAAACAGTTACCCCTCATCCTATCAGTATACTCCCTGATAAAGAGTCCCTCCCTCTCTTTCCTGTAGGCCTCCTTTAAAGGGTCTGTGAGGCCCTTTATACTGGAAGGGGAGACCACACTGTTAGGTCTCCCCGGAGCCTCCTCTTCTCCATGCTGAAGAGCCCCAACTCTCTCAGCCTGTCTTCACAGGACAATAATTACAGACAAGGCACTTGCTTTTACTCAAAAAAGGTTGGCTTTGGTTTGGTTTTTTTTTTTCACCCCCTTCTGAATTTTTTTAATTCTGCTGTTTTGATAGATGTCATTGCTGCCACAAAAAAAAAGTCAATATTTTTTTTCCTTTAATATTCAACTCCTTAATGTAAAGGCAGATATACTGGTCCACCCAGCCCTCTCTTCTTTTTAGAGCAGCAGCCACAAATAGATGCTTAAGGGAGAGTAAAGACAGACCAAGACACTGACCCTCAAACTTCTCCTCAAAAAGCTAAGACAGCACATTCTTCCAATTTTCAAGTATTTTCAACTTAGGAAACTGTTTGAACTGCGCAGTGTTTATATATATACAGCAACTCCAAAGGCATTGCTCTTTCAGCAGCACGTTTAGTCCTCTTTTTACTCTACCAGCAACTCTTAGCAGTCAAGTTGTCCTCTTGTGAGACCCCAGATTTCTATAGTCCATAGTGGATAGAAAACCCCACCACCACCTTTACATTGTCTTTGCCTTGTCTCCTACTAGTGTGCCTTCTGTACTATAGCTGCAGTTTATCATGCAACAGATTTGTGTTGTCATAATATATCCCCCTAAAGATGATGTACTGTCATACCGCGTTCACAATACCACATATACATAAATTACTTGGCAAAGAAAACTACTGTTCGTCACCTGAAGCTCCAGTACTGACCGCATGTTAACCATTAGCCAGTTATAAATACTTTCAGCAACTAAGGTACAGCTAACACATTTTGCTTTACAATTACAGCCAGTTAAGAATACACCCACAGTGAAGTACGCTGTCTCAGCTGACAAGCAGACGCTTGTCAGTCTGAATTAACGTGACCACTTGCAACTGCCTCCCTGACCAATAGCTACATTTTGATTGCGGTATGCATTTGGGATTCTGTACTGTTAGAGTTTGTAAGGAAAGTTCCACTTCCCTCATGCTCCCTCGCACGTGCTACATCCATATGATTTAGCTTACATGTGACAACCTCTATTAAAGAACACCTAAACAGGTAATTTAATGTTTAATTTTAATCCTGAACATTTTAAAGTAGTTTTGTGGCGATTGTGGTTCTTACCTGGACTTCAGGAGAGGTTCCATCTTGTGCCAAAGCCAAGAGAATACTGACGCTAGTTTTCAGATGCTGTCCAGAACCTATTCCACCAACATACCGATGGAGACAGCCCAGAGCCAAAGAATGGCCCGTTCTTGATACAACATCTCGAGCAGATTTTAACCTATCAACATTTAAATAAAAAGAAATCAGGTAATTCACCAAGTTTGTTACAAAGAACCCTTCAAGTACCGTAACAGTGAAAATGACTAACAGAATTTTACAGGCGACCTTCCAAGACCTTGAGAAGCCTTAACAACAAAAGCAAAAACAATGTACTTAATCTATATTGCTATTAAACTGGATTACGTATAAGGCAAGTGAAAAAAAAAAATTAATAGTTATCTTCTTTCTTCCTGGTCAGAACTTGACATTTTAAATGAAGAAGTGTTTTGGAAGTGAAAGAATATAGGAAAAGAACCTAGAGTTTACCAATGTTTCACAGCAGACTAATTTAATAACCAGAAGTGTCATTACTACATCACTGCAGTGAAAAGGAATCAAGAATGGAAAAATAACAACACATATTGACAAATTACAAAGAAATCCATGGCTGTATGTTCCATTGCAAAGTCAACTGAATAATTTTAATACATTTGTTTTCTTCTACAGCTGAGTTCTATGATCTTTTCAAATGAAGCTTTGTTTTTAAAATACTATTTTATTAATGAAACTAAACCAGAATGAACAGCATTCTGAATGATCTAGTCATCCAAAGCAGTGACTTCAGTATTTTCAAAAATACTACTGCTTCTGGATGCACATCACATACATAACTTTCTAATTAAAACCTTTTCAGAGGTGGGGAAGCAAGAGAAAAGAAGGATATCCTAGTTAGAACAGAGAAAGATATTCCCCCACCCAGGTTGTCTGTGTGTAAGAGGAAAGCATGCTCTTAAGCCATCAGCGAACAACAAAGTAAATGCAAATTTCAAATATAAGAAGATTACTTGACACTGTCAACAGACTAACAACCATTAACAACTTGAATCCCAAATAAGTCCCAGTAATAGAAATTCAAGGAAAGACAGTAAATACGATGTACTTTATTACAATATGAAATGATGGGGAAAATTTAATTACCCAGACGTACAAGAGCTGGACTGAGGCTATGTGCACATAGCCTGGCCAGGCAAAAACATGGGCTACAGCCCTGAGGTAGGTGCATTTTGATTCACATACGCTGATGTGTTAAATTAAGGCTGAAAACTGGGAAACGTTGTCTTGTTATATCTCGCAGGCACCTTTCTAAAGACCTGAGATTAACAGCAGAATATGCAAAAAAATTATGGGCCAGCAGATAAGTTAAATCAGTACGTAAAGAGGATGTTTTGATGAAACCAAGCCATTATCATACAATTCATATTACATACATATTTGCTGTAAGCTACGTTTATCTATCTGAAGCAGTTTAGTCACCTTAAGTAACTCATCAAAAACTATCCATTGCTATCATTTCATATTCCAAGTAGTTTAACAACTGGGCTTTTATTCCTGGAAGAATCACATGAAATCAATCAAAAAGAGGAGACTGACTGCTAGATCTACATAACCATAGCAATCAAGTATGAAGAGAAGAGAATAATCAATACGGTATTTAATAGAGGAATCTTCCAAACTATGTTAAATTATATTTTTATTTTATTTTCTGAATCAAAACCAACTTACTTATCAAAGCTGTATTGAGCCATTCTAGCAATGAAAGAGGCTTCTCCAACCACTTGAGCCATTCTGCCAAGAGCTTCACCTGCTGCACATCTCAAAATAGGGTTAGGATTATCAAGGGCACCCATTACCAGCGTCAGGGCAGATTTGCGGACTTCTTCTGGTCCTAATGTGCTTTTATTCTCAGCTAAACCCTAGATGAAAAATACATGAAAAAGCATTCCAAATCAGGAGAGAAAGGGAAGATATATGAGCAATTTTACTATATTTGAGATCTTCAATTAAAAATTACGCACTTTTGTTTAAACTTGCAGTCATTTATCCTAAAATATACTGGTTGAAAAATATTTAAAACTCATTTAAAACAAGATGCTCAGTCTTATGTTTGCCTACACTCTACCTATTTCACATACAGGAAGACTTGTTGCACCAGTCTCTTATCAAATGTATTACAGCGCTACCCACACCCTGGAGCTACTGAATCTGAGCTAGCTTTACACAGATATTCCAGAAAAAAAGAGAAGCTTGAAAATCTAACTGCAATATCTCTTTCTGTCAGACAGGAAAACCACAGCTCATTTATATTTCTGCAATAATCACTTAAAGATGTTTTAGGTACATGAAAATATTTTTTCCTTAATCACACATTTGCAAACATTTATACAGTATGTTATATCAGCATTCTACAGAACAATAACACTAAACACTGCTTCTGCAGCTTCTTTGGTTCACGTATTTCATTAATAGCACATCGCCTTCCACTACTACTTTCAAGGAGTCTTTTACTTCGGGAAAAATAATTAAATGCATATGAAGTACAAACAATGCATGTATTATAGAGGAAGAAGTTGGTGGCTCTGCCACAGATTCTCATTTTCTGTTCCGAAATCCTCATTTCAGCTCTTAAAATTTTGCCAATTCTTTGGCTATTTAGCGTGGCGTGGGAAATTCCGGGCATCTGTCTCAGAGTCTACTTTTCAACGTGTATCAACATGGTTCACTTTTCTAAGAACGAAGCAAGGAAGAGAGGTGCTGTTTTGCCAGTGTATTTTGCCCCTTAACCAAGGACATGGAGGCCCAGTAACAATTAGCTTAAACTAGGCAGCCATTTTTTATATGGCAAAAGTCAGACAAGAAGTAGCTCATGTGATCTTTAATTACAGACTTGGCACTTCTACAAGGGTAGCTTCCTCAGTGCACAGGACTTGGTTGCTCTGAAGGTGAACAAGGAGGACAATAACAGATGTCATCTGACAGACTCATGAATTGGAAACTATATAAAACAGCATCAAAAAAAAACTAGAAATGAAGTTTGACTAGTAAAAAGAAAACCCCGCGCTCTAAGACAATGTTCCACAAAGTCTTGAGGCAATGCAAGTCACTGAAACCACATATTTGTCAGGAATATTTGTGTCTTGCTGTCTAGCTTCCTGACTTGCTGGCATAAGGTTGAATTTCCAAGTGTACATAGAGAACACAGATGCGTAACTGAAGTCAGAGGGACTGGATGTAAGCATCTAGAATTTTATGCAATATTAAGGAGTCTTAAGAGGAAAAAACTAAGATATCCAAAGTGGAAACACTAATTTACTTTTGTTTCCATTTCCATAAGCCTTATCCGCACAGTACTCTCACATGAGAGGTTTTTTGAGTATATATGACAAAGTACTTAAATCCATGAGTACAGTACAAATAAAATTATAGGACTGAAATAGGAAAAAAAAAGTCTGAATACTATAAAATGCTGACTACATGACCTTCATCTATTCTCTATACTGATAGAGGCAGACAAGAGTTCACGCTAGTATCTGCAAAAACTTAGTATTTTAAATTGTGAAATTTTAAATATAATTACAAAATTATAAAATTTTAGTATTTTCAAACTTTTGAATATGTAAATGGTAACCTTAGTAACGTTCTTGTAACAGCCTCTTGTATACAAAGCAATGAATCAAACTGCTGAACTTTGGCATCCATTACAAGTTTACAAGTTTTACCTTCAAGGCACTAAGAACAGCAGTAAAGATATTAAGCTGTACAGCTTGCTGGCGAACACCTTTAGCCTGCTTGACGCATTCAGCAAAGTGATCCAACATCTGTAGTCTAAAACAAAACGAAGAACATAATTTAAGTGATATTATTTCAAAATACAAACTAAAACACAGCTGGTAAAAAAGCGCACACAACAAAAGGGCCTCTTAAGTTCAGTCACAGAATTTATGCTTCAGGGGCTGCAGAAGGCATTCAATTTAGAAAGAAAGGGTGGAGATGATTAGGGGGTGGAGCATCTTTTTTATGAGGAAAGGCTGAGGAGTTGGGTCTTTTTAGTGTGGAGAAGAGAAGACTGAGGGGGGATCTCATAAATGTCTACAAATACTTAACGGGAGGGTGCCAGGAGGAGGGGCCAGTCTTTTTTCAGTGGTGCCCAGTGACAAGACAAGAGGCAATGGGTACAAACTTGAATATAGGAAGTTCCATCTGAACATAAGGAGGAACTTCTTTCCTTTGAGGGTGGCAGAGCACTGGAACAGGCTGCCCAAAGAAGTGGTGGAGTCTCTGACTCTGAAGACATTCCAAACCTGCCTGGACGCCATCCTGTGCAACCTGCTGTAGGCGAACCTGCTCTGGCAGGGCGGTTGGACCAGATGATCTCTAGAGGTCCCTTCCAACCCTTAACATTCTGAGATTCTGTGAGTTACTCTGAAGGTCACTTTGCTGGTTCTTTTAGCTCACCCACAAACGTTTACTGTTCCTTTTGAAGAAAACACCACCAAGAGGAAGTGAGTCTTCAGATACATTTGGCTGTATAACTAGAAAGCTATGAGGACAAGAGCAGAAAAATGCTGCCTCTCCACTACCATTCAAAATAGTGTTACCCCCCATATTCCTATTATTGTTCCTATTGTTTTCTCCATTTAATCTCCACTTCCCGCCCACCCCCCATTTAATCATGCCAGAAAGTGTTAATGGGAGGAGGAGTACTCCCAAGAAGATACCAAGAAGAGGAGTATAATGAATAATCTGCATTTTTAACTACTCGGCAGTTCCCCAGCCAAATCTTTCCATAGCTAACAATAGATACAGCACTGCAAGCTGGCCTCAAGTCTGTCCCGAGCTTACTGCAAAATAAGACTGACTGCTAGGAAAAAACTGTTCCTATCAGGATTCCACTGAAGGATAATTTTACTCTGGAATGCATCTTAGAGCTGCTCTCACTCTGTGCTCAGTGACAAATTAGCTAAACTGAATGACAAAAGTAGTCCTGACAACTCATAACTCTGCAAAGATAATGTGAAACACAAAGGAAAATAGGCTGAATTCCATTCCCTTTTTTTCATCATGCATAAAATCATTTGCTGAGTATAAATCAAATGATCTTACTCGTCGAAACCAAATGAAATTCAATGGATGCCAGTGCTGTGTTTTCAAGGCTGATTTGAAGTTAACCACAGTGGATATTTTCACAGGAAATTTTGGTTGCAGAGATATTACTACTGTTAAATGCAGTAAGAGGAGAGAAGACTCCAGCCTCCACCTCTGAACTCTAACCTTCAAAACTGATAAAACTGAGGAAACCACCTTATTTCTAAACTGGAATCCTGAGACACAATGAATACCAATACTGAACTCTGAATTCAAAGGCAGTTGATATTAAAGCAGAGTTTCATTTCAAGGAAAAAAAAAAACAAACCAAAACAAAACATAATACTATCCATGGAACAAGACATTAGATTTTGAAATTGAATACTGATGTAAGCTGACCTATGTTTGTAAGAGACGTGAGGAAAAACCACACCAAAGAGAGCCACAGATGCATCGATGACGGATACTCCTAAAGGAAGGGGACCAGGTACAGCTTCACCAGCAGGGATGCGCAAATAAATGGAAGACGGATCATGTTCCAAAGCACCACTTCCAGATGCACTGTTTGGCTGAAGCTGCAAAATACCACATAACATTAATACCTCTGAATATACCTTTGCACATAAAATTTGGAACTAGAGATAACCAATACAACTATGCAGTAGCTTAGAACAACAAAATAGCTCACAAACATCTGAATGCAACTGCAGTGTCCCCCTGCATATGCACACTAGAATTTACAGGGCCAGCTAAATCCCAGAGGGTCAAAGCAGTTAACAGCTGGACAAATGCACAAACTATTAATCCTGGTAGCAAGACATAGAAATTAGAGAAAAGCAGATTAAT
Organism: Chionis minor; assembly: GCA_013398295.1. Taxonomy (NCBI): domain Eukaryota; kingdom Metazoa; phylum Chordata; class Aves; order Charadriiformes; family Chionidae; genus Chionis; species Chionis minor. The sequence continues at coordinate 237,773 of VZSF01006734.1, read as the reverse complement.
TCTGGTATCAACGGTAGCTTCTGAATCACTGACTACAGAGTGAAATTTCAGAAAAAGGTTGTTCATTCGCACTCTGTTTGAGCACTGAGTTACAATATAGTATATTAAATGATCAGTTTTGGCTGTAATGATTCCCCCTTCACTGAAAGATTTAGAAACAGTACTAAAATTACTAACATTCCTAACATCATGAAAGTACTTCCTAATCATCATACTTTCAGGAAGCATAATTAAACAGTCATTTATTTTCTCTGAAGAAAAACTTATTTTCCTAACTTTTTAATTATCTAATAATGAAACAAAATTGGCATCTAGTAGCTCTGTATTCTTCTTAAAAGGTCAGAAAACAGAGCAAGCATGTGTTGAGACCTCCATATGGCTAAAAAAATAAAACATGACCAAGCACAAGAGAATCCTGTGATGCACCACAGAGCTTCAGTTACCAACAATTACATTGTTTTACAGGTTAGAGGTTTTGGGGTTTGTTTTGTTTTGTTTTAAAAAAAAAGGGGGGGAGGGGAGGAAGAGCATTCCAGAAAGCTCTGTGGATTGAAGACTGCACTGGAAGTCTACTATATCCACCACAACAAAGGGAAGTTTATAAAACCCTTTTTTCCCCTTTGACATGCTGACCTTTTTCTCAGAAACAGTATCCCCTTGGTTTCTCATGCTTGGTATCAGTCTTGGCTTTTGGATCTGCTTAATCAAGACAGCTGCCTCCTGAGAAGTCTTGCCATTGTTAGACAGGCTGTGGCAAAAGAGGTGTTTTCAGCTCCCCCCTTCTTACCCCAATAAATTTCTGAGAAGCTGAGTTGAAAAGTTTATGGTGGCACAGTTCACCAAATGCTCAGAACAGTTACTTGTCTAGGGAATACAGTTCCCTGAGAAATCAAAAATCAGAGCAGAATTATGAAGACTGAAACAGACTGCTGGGTATACCCAGATGGACAACCAATTTCTCTCCATGTCATTAAATCCAGAAATATATGAGGGTAAAAGGCCTGAAAAGAGGAGGCCAGCCTCTTCCAAGTCATCACAAATTAGGAAAGCAAAAAGGCAGCTATTACCACACAGCTTCCTAAACTATTTAACGTTAACAAATTGTTCCCTTAGCTACGTTTCTTCTCCAAGGACCATATGAAAAATGATAACTAAATCAACATTACCAGTTGATCTGAAAAATTTTATTGAGACCATCATAGCAATACTTGCTTCCTTTTTTTAAAACTTTTTAATTCCTGTGTTTCAAAGGCTCACTTTTTTAAGAAGTGCAGCATATGCCAACAAAACTGTGTCAACCCTTCCAAATGAAATGTAAGATCTCATACTACACCTACAAACCCAGTTAAATCTTGGTTTTCTAAAAGACCATTTGCAATACTGATATTTTGACAGCATAAGACATGTTAAGTGGAACTGACATTTCTCCTGCCTTAAAAAAAATATATGAAAGCAACTGCTAGACTAGGTAGATGGGGAGGAGTGTTGTTTTGTTTTAAAGAAATTAGGCCAGTTCACTAACCACAACCATATAAAATGCACAATGCTACTCACAGTGTACTCTCAGCTGTAGGCAGTTTTAAATCAAAACAGTACACTGTAGAAGGAAGAACTTACACCTAACAAACCTCTGAAATATGACTAAAAACAAGGTGTGAAGCTTCACTTTTAGAAGGCTTCACACACATACACATCACACGGTGCAGACAATTCGTTGTTCTTCTGTTCTTTTATTACCTGGTCTTCAATTGACTTATGATCCGTTTCCTGCAGCCAAGAGCCAAGAAGAACACTATCATCATAATGACAAAGAGACCTTAGGAGTGACGTGGTTGTATTAGCAGAGTTGTCTGTCAAAGTAAATTCTGCTACCAACTCTCGAAGAAGTGCATTAAATGATCCTAAAAAGACGACATTAAAAAAAATCGTTGCTGGTTCCCGTCCAAAACATCTCAGCTAGAGATCAGATGTTACAAATCAAAGCACATACCATTATCTTGATTTTACAGGCAGCAAACAGACAGAGAAGTAAACCTGACAAGACCAGAGTTGAGAGCACAGCTTCAAAAAGAACCCCAAGCTCCCAATTCACAAATAAATGTTTTAGAGAATGGGTCAGGCTATCCTTTCCAGGATGACAATCCAGATTTTGCAAAAATTTGCTCTTCCATGTGATCATGTAAATTTAATGAATTAACAAAAACCAAACAAACAAAACCCACAAACCTAATCTGTCAGACCAAATGACAGTGCCTGGCAATTTAAGAATAATAGCATAAATCTGCCTAATAGATCTGATCAGTTTGAAAAAGAAGACAACACCAGAAACAAAAACTAAATCTTCATTCTCACATCTGCCCTTTGAGTACATCAAGAAATTATATTCTCTGTCTTTTAAGTAACAATGACATGAAACACCTAAATTGGATTTCAGAACATGATCTCCATACTTCCCAATCCTATGAACAGCACTGTAACTTCTATGCTCTAAGTGTTACTCTAATATTTTGCAGTATTCTACCCCATAGTTATACCATCAGGGTGACATACAGAAGATGAGGAATATAGTACAAAACCCCTGGAGATTCCTAGTATTCTATTCTGAATCTTATATTTGCTTCAAAGGCAAGCCCCAAAAATACATCAAAAGGAGTAAGTAGAATTTTTCCTTTAATAAAAATTGTTAAAAATGTATATACCTTCATATGTCTTCGGAGGTAGTAAAGCCAGTATATCATAAAGTCTTAAACGGACCATAGCTGCACTGGCTTTGAGATGAGCTCCATGGGCTTTAATTACTGATGGAATGCTACAGAATCAAAAGAGAAAAAGAGACAGCCAGAAATATTGCAGTTACTGAAAAGAGTATTTTCAGATTTCTTTTCACAAGACATGTCTTTAGCCAAGATAAGAAAACTAGTATTCAGAGAACTACTCTGAGCAGCATTCCTCAAATTTTCAATACGTTTTCACAGGTAATTGTACTTTAAAAAAAAAAAACAAACCCAAAAAAACACACACACAAACAAAACACCACACACTGCTGTAAATTGGAGACATGTACCTCCTCAGGAAAAACTCTTGTCTTTAATATGGAGAAGAATGGGACGGACACAGATTACATGACACCAAACCACAAAACCCAACCCAAAACTGTGTTTTTCTTTTATTCTGTAAAATGTCTGAAGTCTTTTTATTAGTACATTTCATAAGAGGAGAGTTTATTGATTAACATATAGTATACCAGTATCTTAGTTTCTTCACTTCTTGCACAAGTATAAGCAAACCATGAACTCAAAAGCTCACCGAATTGGAAATCCAAAACACAGTTAAAAGAAGTTACCGTGGCAGAGCAGAGCCTATGCAATAATATACTTTTACAAAGCTAATGACCATAAACACAATGCTCATAGAAGTTTTTTTCAACATGAACAACAGCACGGTGCTAGGTCAGAATATGAATTAAAACAAATTAGCTCTATTTCAGGTCTAGGAAAAGACAAAAGTGAATAAAGAGCAAAAACTGCCTACTTACTGCGACATCATTGTCATGGCACATTCTATTGGTGTCATCAATTTCCTGATCACATCCTCCGTAAGGAGCTCAGGACAGTGAGCAACAAAACTTCTCATAGCTAATGACAAAATAGCGTAAATAAAAATTTTACTGAGACAAACAAATATAAAGCATAAGCAAGAGACAGATTCTAAGAGAACATACAAAACCAGCAATTAAAAATGTTTATTCAAAGACTGCGTGACATGTTCATAGAAATATATGCCAAAACTTGGTCACATTGATGAAAATCTGACACATCTTACTCATTTTCAAAGAAAGCAGGGAAGTTGCGAGAGTTCTCCCTATCATACTTGGGATCATGTTTTGGTTTACTCCACACTTATAATCTCAAAGTTTGAAATTCTTACCGCACAGAGCTCCAGCACGGCCTTCCAGCGTTACCTGCCAGGTAAAAGAATCTCCTCTTGCCTTCTCTGCTTCCAGCTCCTTCAGAGAACGCGGAAACACATTTCGCCATAGCAGCAACATCTTAGGCAGATGATATCTAACAACAGAAGGACCTATGCAAAACAAAAAAAAAAAAGAAGTGACAGTATAATAAAAACTTGTACTTAATTAAGCATGAACAATCTGCCATTAAGGCTTCTGCTGTTTAAGCTATTTTTCTCTTAACCTCTCTTCCTTTTCTCCCTACTGGAAAAACAAAAAACAAAGGAAGTTTTTTCTCATTTCTAGGTAGAAATTGTCGCAAATAAAGACTATAGATAAGTCTGTTTGTTGATATCAGTACTAAAAATAGTAAATAGGCACTTCTATACAGCCACACAATATGTAACCGCTGCCAAATGTCTTTTTACTATCTTTCTATTCTGACTTTTTTACACTATAATTTTGAAGGCAAGCTCTTTAGCCTATCCTAACTTGTACATTAAACGAGTAGTTTACTACTCAGCTACCAATTACGTAACTAGTTTAACAGTCAAGTTTAAAGAAAACTTCCGAAAAAGCTCCAGAAGATCCAGTGCAAACACATTAAAGATATATTGGAGAAGGACAACCAAAATAGTGTTACACTGTTAGAAAAACATGACAATAAGCTGGATTAAAAAAAAAAAAAAAAGACAGTTTGGAGAAGCAAGATGAAACACAAAATGGCACTTGCCGAGAGACCAAAATACTGCAGAACGCATCAGAACTTTATCATATTTTCCAGTATAAAAAACTCCAAACAAAAAACCCCACTATTGCTGCAAAATTCAAGAGTATACTTCTAACATCTCAAAACAGAGCTTCTGATATTTTTGTGATGGCAGGTATGAACATGAGGCTGGCTTTTTTTAAAAGACAAGCAAATGGCTCTTAAACCAATGACATTTCTAATCAGTACCGCTGCATATCTAGGAGGCACACATGCAACTTGCTGGGATGCTGACTACATTTTATTTACAGTCCATTTCTTCTACACAACAGTATTAAGGAAGGAAGACTATGGACAGTTTTACCCTTTTCGTAGAATGAGTCAAGGCTGGGTTTCTAAAAACAGAGCACAATTATTTTTTTAGGTATGACACTTTCTACTATCCTTCAGTTTACGTAAACACTAATATTTCCCTTCTCCCCAGCATAAACAACACTGCTGAAATAAATGCCCTAACACTCTGCTTCCCTTGGTATAAATACTCTTTTACTAGATACTGGACTGATTATACGTAGAGACCATTTGCCACACTGGATAATCAGAAATGTTGGACAAGCATTAAAATAAAACAAAAAGCAACTGTTTTTACAAACCTAAAGTCATAAGTGCTCCAAGTAAAAGCCATCCAGCTTGAGTCCGCTGCAAGGAGAGCCTGCTGTTCTGTGCAGCAGTTCGTAAGAGATCCTCAGCAATACTGACCACCATCTGCACCAAAGAAAAAACTCTTGCTAGGCAGAAGTTCCATTTCAGTAATGCTTTAACTTGTTACCATGTCACACATTTTGCAAAGCTGTTACTTCTAGACAAAAAGACACTCACAGAGGAAACATCATTATCTCACCTTTCCTTTGGCATGAGGAATACCTAAGGGACACTGATGCACACCACCTAACAAAGCAGCCATTGCAAAACTGTAGCCACTAACAGCTTCAGGGGAGGTCTTCAGATTGTTGAGTCTTTCTGCACATCTGTCTAAAAATGGAGTCAACTGAAAAGGCAGTGCCACAGCTACACACCGCAAGCACCATGCAGCGGCAAGTCGAGCAGCCATGCTGGGATGAAGAAGAACTGAAGTTACTGTCTCCAACAGACCTATAGAAAAGAGAGTTCACAGTCTTAAGTTAGGATGCGCTTTTTAAATACATGTAGAGAAGTAAACTGAGTCAGTACTAGACAGGGAACATAAAAGTTAAGAAAGTCACAGTTAAAGTACTTGAATTTTATGGCTTTGCCTTTTTCTTTAAGGAAAGACAGAAGTGTCATCAGCATTATGCTGTTCCACATCAGTTTTAACCAGCAAAGCACTAACTTTACTACTTGAACAACTGAGAAGAGGCAGTAACCCAAAATAAGGGAACAGGGACTGGATGAGACAATTCCTACAATCTGCTTATCTTTCACACAGATTGACAATAAGACAGCAACAGTAAGACTGATCTTTGGTTTTGCTTCACGTTGGAGACAAGCACACGCTACAGACGTCGCTGACTCCTGTACTCTGCTTTTGACACAATGCTGTCTGCCCTGCACCAAGCCACCTCCCTTCTACACTTCCCAAACCTCCATGCCTAGCTAATCTCACTTTCTAACTGTGAGCTCGCCAATCCAATCTGCATCCACACCAACGCCTTCCCTTCATCCAGATCTCTAACTTTGCAAATCCTACTTCAAAGCCCACAAGCCTTATCGCTTGCTTTCTCTGTAGCACGTGAACAACTTCTACCAGCTTACTTTACAGCAGCTAGCAGAAATAACACTGAGATACAATGCTCTCTGTGCGTATGGGGCACAGCAGCCAGAGGAGCAAATATGAGCACAATCTTCCCCACCCCATAGTTGCAGCAAAATCAGTATCAGAAGAACATCATATGCATCAAAACAACAATCTACATAATGAAATGTCTAAAAGAGCTTTGCACTTCCATTGGAAAAAACATAAGCATCCACAAGCTGAAAAAACTTAAGACTGCAACACTACACTATAAACGTGGATTCAGATGTTAAAACAAACAAGAAGAAAATCCCATACAAACACTAGTCAATTTAAGCCAAATAACTAGCTTTTTAAAATGAGACTATCCACAGCTCCACCTTGACAAAATACTCTTAACCTCCCCACAGAAAATTGGTATCTGAAGGCAATACAGCTTTCCAGGAGCAAATATTTCTGATTTTATACAGCAAAACAATGTATTTCCTATAAAATCATTATCAGAAACAAATCAATGCTAAAAATGACAACTTTACTCACACTAAAATACAGCTTCAGGCAGACTTTGATCAAAACAGTTGCTTAATAATTTGGTGAACTTGAATTAAAATTAAGGTACACACATACAATGAGGTGGACAGATGTAGCTATGTGGAGTTCTACAGGAAGTGCCAGTTCTGTCAATTTATTTCTTACATATTAATTTATCATTTAAATAGATTTCATTATATTTTATATTCATTGCTCAAATGTCTCATTTAATCTATTTAAGTGTATTTGCATACCAATAGAGGGTTCTTGAATAAGAGGAGATGCAGTGGCATTCAGACTTTGAACCAGACTACCCAGTTCCTGGAGGGCACACACCATTACATGCTGGCTTGCAGCTACATCAGCAGCTCCTGATTTATTTTCGCTGTTAGCATCATTCACTACTGCTTCTGCAGAAAAGAAAACAAAAGCATCTTGCTTAACTACCATTTGAATCACACCTAAATATACACAGGATAGTGTATATTCACTATATAATATATATAATTATAATAATATAAATAATATATAGTCTTATAATATATAATGCATATAAAAGGGACAGTTTAGTTTTGACATCAACCCTATATGAAAACAAACCCACAAGTCTGGTCATAGCATGAACTCGCAAAACACACACATTCTGAAAAGAGATAGTTTTACAGCTATCAGCCAAACACGGTCATTTGCAGACCATGAAAAACAGATGCCCAGCAGCTACTATGGATGGCAGTGCACTAAGAGGTAGGATTAAGAGTATAGCACAGCAAAAACGAGTATACACATATACAGCATATGTGTACTGTATCTATACACAGTAACTACAAATATAATCTTGACATATGTAAATTCTGCATACAAATTTGCATGCATATATATGGAATAAAACCAAAAACTCCGGACCTTTAGTAAATAATTAATCACAGCCTATAATCATCTTAAAGTTAATCCAATCAAGTTCCTAGATCCCACTATATGTAGGTTTTTTCTCCTACACAATATCCCAGAAGCAGCAACTGTCACTTCAAAGTAAACGGGACTTTAGTATTAGCTTAATGTTTCTATGTCTACAACAGCACAAATTTAGAAAGACAACCCCCTTATAAAAAGGGAAATAATCATTACCAATTAAAAATCCTTCCAATTTATCATCAATCAGAAACACTAAAAAAATTAAAGTTTTTTCAATCATCTAAATATATATTTTCCTGCAACCTTGACAAAGTGGCATAAGGGGGAGGAATTTCTGCAACCGTTTCACCTCAGAAGTTGCATTTCCAGTAGACTTATTTTCCTGGAACTAATATTTACTGTAATCAGAACCATTTTAAGATTCCATACCTACCCTATCAAAATACAGTTACAAGAAGAACCTGCAAAAGTTTCAAAATCAGTTCTATTTCCATATGTTAAATACTATTTTAAACTCAAATTAGATGACAACAGAAAAGGAGAAGAAATAGACGTTTTGTAAATGCACTTTTGTGCAATTCCTGTTTACTTTCTCAATCTCCAGCTCAAATTAACTCATTTCATAAGAAAAAATATGTCAACACAGTTTTGTCAGTCCTTAGTGATTACATATTCTGTGAGGGGGACATATTTATCTTCTCTAATTCCAGCCTTTTGATTATATGTTTTATTTGTCACCTGTAAAATCCAACTGGATATCAGTACGGATATTAGTGGAGGATACACAAGGACCTACAAGAATCCTGACCTACAGGATCTTCAGCACTGGTAGTAAAGAACTCCGTGCAACTTTCAATACAACCTATCCCAAGATAGACTGCAAACGCACATTTTTTTTCTCCACTTCCACTCTAAGCAAATGCAACATCAAAAGCCATCACCACATAACAAGCCAGTTTTACAAAACTACTTTTCAAGTAAAACTCACATTTTGGATATCATGTTTCAAACAGAAAACAGCTGAATGATCTTTCACTATACCAAAATTACTCCTCACAGTAGAAGCAAGCTGAAAAATGGCTGACCCAGCATAGCAACAGTAACTTTCAACTGGTCTCAAATAAAGAAAAATGGTTCTCACCCACAGCCTTCATTTGTTTACCAATGGCTTGACATATATCTTTGGCAGCTGCAATCTGTGCTTTCTCCCCGAGTAAGCTGCCCACAGTTGCTCTCAGGATAAAGGACACGCATCTTCGAGAGTAAACGGCCTCCACATGGGTCTGAGTTGCACGAGGATGGGAGACCAGATCAAGTACACGTGACAAAAACGTAGCAAAGTTGCGCTCCAACCACTGACCTCCTAATGTTGTAACAAAGACAACATAGGCCTGCAAATTCAGAAGTTACATACAGATCCAATTAAAACAGAAACAAGAGACTATATTCAATCACTGAGGACTAAAGACTACACTTATTCTCATGCATAATGCAGTACAGTAGCAATAACAGTTGGTAATAAGCAACCCTAATGAGGCTAAGAAGGATGAATCAATCTATTAGCCAGGCCTTTGTCAAAGCTGTTACCAGCCCCAAGAGTAGCTCCTATACTGCTACACATACTGCAAAGCACAAAATACTTTGGATGACAGGAAGAAAACCCAGTCCATTGCTCTAAATGCATCTCTCTCTAAAAATTTTAAGAACATAATGTCAATAACACCAGCAACATGAACGTGTTCTAATTCTCAATGAAGACCAAGAATTTTCACCAGGTTCACCTGAAAAAGCTGAGAAAAATAAAAGGGTTTCACAAAACACCCTAAAATCAAAATATATGGATTCTGACAAGTTGCTACAGTATATCGAAATACATGTCAGAGTGAGAATGACTGAATTTGAAGAGACGCTGCCGCCACCTTTCTCTATCAGACAAGCGGAGCTTGAACATTCAGCAGAATTCACCTACTCAAGACAGACATATGGAGAGAAGAAATGCAGTGTAACAAATTAGGGCTGCAAACTTTACCCAGCAGCTGAAAAGAGAGCCAACACACACAAAACAACAGTGTGCCCTCTCTAAAAAAGAAATAAAATTTAAATATGGAGCTGAGGTCTTTAACATACTAAGTTTTCCAATATTTCTGCAAGTTAATCACACCTAATATACACTGATCAAATTAGATTTCCTTAGCACATATTTTAATCTATTGTTACTGCACGTCAATAATAAAAGAAAGTATTAGGTGAATGACACCGCACGTACATCCCACAAAACAAGTGAGTCAAACTAGACTTGTAAGTTAACTTCTAAACAAATAAAGGAGTGCGTATTTTTCCTACTAAAAGGGTTACAGTTATGTGTAAGTGTTAGTTTATTATAAAAAAGTAAAAAAATATTACAGCTGATGACAAACCTGGGTAACACCAACTCGCACTTCCCTATTGACAGATCCTCCTACTTTTAACATCTCTCCACCGCTCTTTAGGAAACCAGATCCTCCTCGCAAAAATCCTGTGGCCATGAGCTCCAAGACCTCCTCCAGCGTGGCTCTCTTCACATTCTGTCGCATCACTTGTGCGAAAAGAAAAGTTATCATTTAATCACAAAGTTCTAACCCATACAAGCAATAATCTTGAAAGCAGACTTACCAATTCAAAACTGTCTTGCAAGCATAAATCTAGACAACATTTCAGATAACAGATAGTTTTCATATTTTAGCTATTTTTCCCAGGTGATTTTTGATAGTTTGCTCACTCTTTCTTTGTATGACTACAACAGGGATTCTACACTCTTTACTCTTTTTAGCTTGGAGTTTATAAAACCAAACAATCCACCTACAAGCTTCCATCTACCAGAACAACAATGTATCATGCCACACTGTCATGTAATATGGTACTGAAGGTGTAGTTTGTCCACTTGGAAATGGAATCCAGAAGGACTTGTACCTGTTGCTTGTTTTGGTATCAGTGCTGTAGCCATGACCGTCCCCAAAAGCTTTGACACTGCAACTCGCACACCATAGTTTGAGTTTTCCAGAGCTTTAAAGCACAGCGTTGCAACATTCTCTAGTTCAGCTGTCCACATAAACACTGCTTCATTCTGTAATTCCAGCAGACACTGTAGGAAAAAAAGGCTTGCTAAGCACCAATGGAGACCATTCTTATATTTTATCTAAGTATCAGCGTAATTGTCAGGTTTATTCAGCAAATATTTTAATATGAATATTTTAAGAGTTCATTTCCCCATTGACACACTCCCCCATTTACCCAATAACTTAGCTGAGTAAACAATCAGACTCATGGAATAGGTTAATACATAAATAGAGGAAACCACAACAAAAGAACTATGTTACCAAAAACCTCTCCCACTGAGGCTCATAGCTAATATATTCTATCTCGTATTTGTTTACAAACTGGGGAAGACAGTATTACAGTACCTCCCTTTACATGAAATAACTCCAGTGTAAACTAGCAAGGACTTACTTACCTTGACCACATAAGTATCAGATTTCCCTTCATAAACGACAAGTCACAGTTCAACTGCAGGTTATTGCTGCAGTCCCAGCACAAGAATTTCTAGGACCTGTGAGAAACACACCCACCTTCGCCACTGCGCATCGTACAGCCATAGATCTGTCCGTCAGCAGAGATCGGGCATTCTTATAAATATCACGATGACAAGAAGCTGCTGCTCCTCCAAGTCCATTTAAGACTTTCTGTAAACTCATCAAAATTTCACTGCGGCCCTGAGACTGAACACACATACACAAAAACAGGCATTTATGCACACACATGGACACAGTACTTGCATCAAGCACCAAGTGCACAATTCTGCATTTTCCTGCTTCTGTTCAGGAATATTATTGGAAACATTGATAATATAGTTTGCTGAAGTCATATACAACTGATACCTAGCTAGCTTTAGATAGCAGTAAGCACTATACACAGCTTTACTAAAACCGCCTCAGTTGTCACACAAATTAAGATGAGCCAAGGCAATCCAACAAATTGGCCCTAGACAAGATGCTTCTGTCCTGCCCCACCATTTATCTGCTGCAGCCTTAGGAAAAAAGAAAAAACAGTTGATATGAGAGAACAGGAAGCCCTGTAGTCAACAGCTTCCTACTAACCCTGCACAGAGGCAGCCACTTAAAGTTGGAAGGCACACAGACACACAGAAAAATAAACCACAAGTACTACAACACAGCCAAAGAAAATGGCTCACAGGACAAGATCCACACAATCAATAGACTCCTTCCAACTTGTCATAGATTTAAAAAAAAAAAAAAAATCAAAAACCAAACAAACAAACAAAAAAACCCCACACAAACAATCCAACAGAGCCATGTGCGTCAAATCAGACCCGCTGACTGCCCAGGACACATCCTCTCAATATTATGACACATTCTGTCTTTTCAGGACACGTCACAGATACACAGAGCATCCTGCATCTTTGTTGCAAAACTTAAGTGCTTATGGTTGATTTTTAAACAACTGACTGTTTATTCTGGGTACACAAGCAGAAATCCTAACACAGTAGTTACAAATGGTACATACAACCATTTTGCAATTGTAATTATTGACACCACTATGAAGGAACTACTATAATATTCATATGACAAGAACTCCAAGCTCTCTGCAGTAAAAATATATGCACACTAACTATGTAAGTGATTTACGTTTTTCTAGGTAGAAGGCAAAGAATCCAGGCATTTTGGCAAATGCCTTTGGAGGAAGCAGGTTTCAGTTTAAATGGAATCAAGACCATATATATAAAATAATCTGAAACTTACCTCTGCACTTTTCAGAGACTTTAAAAGATTATTCACTGTTTCCGGAAAAGAACTACCCAGCATTCTGCCCATTTTTTCATAAAATGCTCCAACACATGCCACAGCAGCCCTATGAAAAAAGATATTAATCGGTGTACTCTGTTTCTATATGATCTAAATTAAGACAAATAATTAAGTAGAAATGTATGTTTTAATCACCATTGATGAATAAAAATCTATTTATTACCCACTAGTTACACTGGCTGTTTAACACTGTGCATTTACATCCTTTTTTTTTGTTTACAAAAAAAGTAACAGAAAAGTTATTAGCTTCTAAAAATACAAATATATTTGAATGGGTATTATTACAGGATCTACACATACGGTGAAAAAATATGGAGAAGACAAGTATACACTGAAATCTCAGCAAGACTAGGGTTCTGTGTTTCAATAAACCGCCTCTTTTCCAAGCACCTGCAAGATAACTCCTACCCTTTAATATATCCTGACACGTTTTTGTAGATACTGAATGATGGGGGGTTTTTTTTAGCCTAAGAACTTAAAATGCATAAATAATTGCATAACATAAGAAAATTTATAGGCACTGTAAAAAAACACTGGATCCATAAACAGTTATATACTTGCTTTCCGTGCCCGATCATTAGATAGTAGGAATATTTTAACACTGTACTGCAGTCATACACATAAATTGCTCCAGAACAGTCACAGAAGCAGCTCCACAAAACATGAACTTTTTCATCACAAAGGAACAAGGCTTTTTTTAAACCTGAAATTCTTGGGTAAATTACTTTTTTAGCAAAGCTATTTGTTACAAACTCATCGCAGCCTACCCTTTAACGATCATGTCTCCTACAATTCTTCTACATAAACATCAAAAATTTGAAGTTTGAAATCATATAGTAAAAAACCTTCTGGACTTTTGAGTTGGTAGCTACCATTTGAGTTGGTAGCATAAGTTTCAGAGCATGTTATAGTACAAAACCCTTCCCACTTATGCAAGTCCCTCACAGCTTCAAATAAAAGGAGGACAGTATCTGCTCAAATGGTGACTATTTCAGATTTTATTGTTAAATCCTGTTGTCATGACAATGTGTGAAGGCAAGCCCAAACTGGGGTTCGCTAGACACCATGAACACATGAAGCAGTATGTGTGGGAAAAGCAACAAAAAGAGTTTCAGTGGTGTTTATGGCATTAACCAAATTCCTACCGGTGAGACTCCTCCTATACATAAAGACAAACTGTGTCACGCATAATGCGCACACACATCCAAGTATACAAGCTCTGTTTGAGAAACTTGTGCAGTGTATCACAGTAGAGAAATATAAACAGGCAACGTTTGAATGGAAAAAAAAACAAACACAAAAAAACCACAAAACACAACACCTTGGGCATTTGGTTAAAATTCTCTTGGCACAGATAATGCTCATTTGACAGTCTGCAGGTTGCATCTTAAATGGGGTACCTGAGCGCAATCAGCAATAATCCCCCTGGTGGAATTTCTGCCTTGCATTACTTCATCAACTCTCCATGTCCTCTCCATGACTTAATCATGTGAAGAAACATAAGATACCCCCTTGTCTAGAGGAAAATATCTCACTTTCAGCAACATACGTGTCACCTTTGAGTCCTGCCCTCCACAACCTCCATCCTGTTCTTTTCTCTGCTATATCAAGTATATGTAAACTCCAGCTAAGCATGCAAGACATAAGCAAACATAACATGCACATATACAGGCAGATTCTTTGCTTAAAAATCATTCCCCTTTCCCTAATAAAATTAAACATACAGTTTTGTGGGCAGGTAGGCTGCAGTATCATCTTTGCTCTTGATGATGTCATTACACTTGTCAAGCGTCTGAAAAACCGTAAATGTGTCTCCAATGCTGTAGAGAGCAGCAAGATTTTTTGCTAGTAGTTTTCGCGTAGGTGGCCCGGGGGAACTGCTGATGAGTCCTGTCAGCTGTTCTACAAGTTTCTTCTGCTTTTCCTTGACATCTGTCTGTTAATGGACCAAAAAATAATAAAAGAGAAAAATAATTTAATCCTCTGTCTTGCCTCCAACGCCCAGAAAAACCTACAAGAGATCGAAGTAAATCTTATACCGCTCCCACTTGTATGTAATACAGCAAATTGCTTGTCTCACAGAGATTTGAGGTACATTCAACAACAGAGAGATGTCAAATACACAGAATCAGCTGTTACCCTATTTAATTTTTACATTTTAAAAACACTTACTAAAAATACAGTAATACCTGCCTAGAACATCTTTTAATCCTCTTTAACATCAAGAATCCCTGCTCTGGGAGGGAAGGTTTTGCCTTTCAAATACTTACAGCAATGAAGAACTTAAACCAAGCTGTGTGTTATATAACAGAGAGTCATACTGACTGTCTACAGTTGAACACTTAAAAGCTACAAACTAATACAGAGGCTTTTCAGGCTGAATCTGAAATCATACAGTTATCACCTGGCCGTTACCTGTCAACTTCCTCTAGCATGAAATTAACACAAATGTTTTAGGAAGAAGAGGAAAACATCATTGTACTACCTTGTTAGCAGCTACCAGCACTTTATCCAAAAATCTTAACCATTCAAAGACAAAGACCGGTCTCTTTGCTTCTGTGATTTGAGCCAGCGCTTCTTCATTCAGTAACAAACTATGAGCCAGCTCCATAACTGGTTAAATTCCAATTTTATTGTAAATTTGTGTAGCAACTCTAAAATAAAAATGAAAATATTAGTATAAAGTATTGTACAACAGTTCATAGCCTTGAAAATCAAACGAAAATACAACAGTGAAATCTATAGATTACAGTATCATGGTTCAGGCCTGCTTAGACTTGTCTTAACTAAGCAGTCTCACACAAAAACTACTCGCACGTTTACACCTGAGTACATCCATCAGTATTTCAGAGTTGTTAATTGTAAAAAGAGCACCTACAGGCAACCTCAGGGTGCTAACTCTTAGCCAAGGAAAATATATTGAAGTCTCTATTTAAAGAAAAAAAAAAACCAACCTCCCCCACAAAAGAGCTAAAGGAGTCATCTCGCTGTCTCCTCTTACATAAAACCCAGCATAAGGATTGCCCCCAATCTTGATCACGCTCCCAAAGCCTGGGTGTGAACCTGAACACCTTCTCAATATCTTCAACAGACCGAGTGAGAAGGAAATGAGCCTATCACAAGTAGGATTTTCTACTCATCACAAATTTGAGAGAAGCAAGAACAGTGACAGCATTTGTCATCACTGACCTAAGACCTCCCATATCCCATTAGCCTCGCTTATGTGAAATAGGTTGGAATACAAGCAGCAGCCAAACGACTACAAGTCTCCTCAAGAGCCAAAATACTATCGATCGAACACACAAGATCCCACTCAAACAGCACGTGGGGGGTAGCAGCAAAGCACTACTGAAAGCACGGTATCATTGTAAGCAAACCCTCTGCAGACAACTTAATCTTAGCAAACCCCAGTTAAATAAAGCATAGCTGTTTAATGCAGAACAGCTAGAGAAAATCCAAAATTTTAGATAAGATCACAAAATAAAGCCAACCATCTTCAGCAAAAGGAAAACCAGAAAGAAAAACAAACAAACAAACAAAAAAACCCCACAACGCCAAAAACTGAATGCAGTGATGCTGAAACTAGGATCTCAGGCAAAAGAGAGAAAGCAAAGCAACTAAGGAGTATTATGCAAGGCATCATATTTCGACAGCTGCACCATTCCACTTGTGCTCGCAGCTGTTTCCTCATTCATGGTCAAACCCAACAAATTCTTTAAGTCAAATGAAGTGATTTAAATAAAATAATTTTAATTATTTTTAAACAATCCCCAGATTAGACAATAGTAATGGGTTACATATTAATATTACAACCGTAGTTGGTAGTATAGTTCTAAGTTTACCTTAACAATTTGATGCCGATAAAACTAAAGTACCACAGTGTCTGTAATACTACGTTTGTTCCCTGCTCTTTGGTAATTTGAATTAGAGCATTTTTAACTGCATACACCTCCAGCAACAGATCAGCAAAGGTGGAAGAGACCAAGAGACCACATAAGGAAGCACATACAGCCCTCTCCGACACCTTCAAAGACATCTTCTGGCTTTTTTCTTTTTTTTAAAGTCATAAAGAATTGTGAAGGTACTGCCTGTCAATAAGGCACAGACACATCGCCTTTACATGAGAGCAGGGAAAAACGCAATGAATGACAGCACTATGGATATCACCCCAGAAATCTATACTGCTTGTCACACCCACACAGCTTGTTATTCCTTTTCCTTCCCAGATAAAATTTTAATTTTCCCCTGGCTTTTAGAACCATGAACCCCTTATACACTTTCTACACACCCTTATCTCTTCATCTAAACTTAGGAAACACAAGCTCTGAGCTACCAAATCTGCATATACATCCAGCTGTGCTGGCTGAAGCACAAGGGGATTGGATACAAGAACAACTGTAACACAAATATTCAACTAACTGAAGACTCGGAGTCTAACACACAGCTATGCAGGTAGGCAATCCAAAGCTTACCTAAAGTGGCCAAAATTTTGCTCAGCAAAAAACACCTACCAAGTTCTACCGATTCTGGTGCAGGCTGGGTTTCACCGCACGTGTTACAAGCAATGACTACACCGCTATCTCCCACAGCCTACCAAAGCCAAATAGCATCCAGTAAGTTACGTCGAACCATCATAGAGATTATAAAACGTTCAGATGTACTGGAGCTCCTTTCTCTTCTCCAGCTGGTTTTCTGTAGCCTAAACCAATTACGTAGATCTCCATCAAGCACGTACTTCAGCGGACTGAGAAAGCTGAAAAAAGGGGGCAAGTTTAGGAGAGGCAACATCCCCCTGATGAACCACCCCGGGTGAAAAGGCT
Organism: Chionis minor; assembly: GCA_013398295.1. Lineage (NCBI taxonomy): Eukaryota > Metazoa > Chordata > Aves > Charadriiformes > Chionidae > Chionis > Chionis minor. The sequence continues at coordinate 220,222 of VZSF01006734.1, read as the reverse complement.
TTCGTGCCTGGGTCCTTCCACCTGTACCGGTTGCCTTCACCAGCCGCAGCACCTCTCCCGGCGCACCCTCGAGAAGTAATGCCTGCAGACGGCCTTAGGCGCGGGCCGCACACCAATTCCTCAGCCAAGGCGGAGTGCCAAGAGCCCGCCAGGAGCGCGCTGCCTTCCACGCACCCACCCCGCCAGCTGCGCGCACAGGCACGCCTGCCCCCCGCACCGCACGCAGGCAGGCGCCGCCGCCTCTNGGCGGGCGGCGGCGGCGCGCAGGCGCGGGCCGGGCCGGCCGAGCGGAGGCGTTGAGTGCGCGGCTTCGCTCCGGTCCCCCGCTACGGCTTCGCGGGCGCCGTGGCGGCGGGCGAAGGCTTCCGGGGGGGGAGGGGCGGCGCGGCCGCCGGGGGTCGGAGGTAGCGGAGCCCGGAAAAACGCGCGGTGGGCGTGAAGCTTGGCATGGGTGGCCTGTGGGGAGGAGGGAGGGGGTGCCCCGGTGCCCCTCGGGTTGGCGTGTTGTCGTCCGTCGGTGCCGNCGCCGTTAACGGTGACGGCGCGCTCCGCCGCACGCGCCCCCTCACCCTGCGCGCCCGCGCCGCGAGGCCATCACCGGTGGGCTTGGNGGGGGGTGAGGGGCGGCGCGGCCGCCGGTGGTCGGAGGTAGCGGAGCCCGGAAAAACGCGCGGTGGGCGTGAAGCTTGGCATGGGTGGCCTGTGGGGAGGAGGGAGGGGGTGCCCCGGTGCCCCTCGGGTTGGCGTGTTGTCGTCCGTCGGTGCCGTACCCCTTCGGCCTCAGCAGACCCGAGCGGAAAGTTTTTCTTGCCTGTTTCTGCACTTCAGGTATAAATTTCTGCGGAGAAATAAAACGCGTGGTGAAGTGGCCTGACGCTGTTTATAGGGAAAGGGTCGGAACGGGGCATGCGTGCTAAACATGGAGGGAGACGAAGAGGAAGACTACATGTCCGATTTATTTATTAAGTAAGTAGATGGCTCTTTTTTTCCCCCCCTCTTAAGTGACTGTAAATGTGTGGGGAAAAAATCGTAATTGCTGGAATTACTAACTCTTAGACAGGATGTAAGGCCAGGTTTGCCCATGGTGAGGCGGATGAAGGAAGCGATTCAGAAAGAAGAAAAGCAAAAAGAAGCCAATGAGAAGAACAGACAAAAGAGTATAAAAGAAGAAGAAAAAGAGAGGCGCGACTTGGTGTTGAAAAGTGCGTTGGGCAACGAGAACAAAGGCTTTGCTCTCCTCCAGAAGATGGGCTACAAAAGTGGCCAGGCCCTTGGCAAAAGCGGTAAGCTTGTCGCTGTTTGGAAGTGTGTGCCTATATACAGGTGTACCTTTGTATTTTACAGGCTGTAGCTACGGCTTCATTTGTAGACAGGGTCAGTAGATGCCTCTCTGCAAGCCTCAGTGTTGAGGAACTGCAAATGGGTAGTGGCGGAAGAAAAGATGAGAGCAAATCTCTGAAAACTGGAATAAAAATGGTACAGACTATTGAGAGATGTGGGGGAAGCATCGGTACTTGCTGCTCAATAAACGTGCTTCTGTATGTGCATGCCTACAGCAGCTGAATTGAGGATGTTTTGATGGTCTTGCAAAGCTAGTAGCGTTCCAAAAAAAGTCTAGCCCCTCCCCTTTGAATTTATAGTTGGATTCTGAAGAAATGGTGCACCCTGGCCTACTCTTATGAAGCCATAGTAAATGGGAGTAAAATTGGTAAAGCAAAGCATCAGTAACTGCTGTAGCAGTTCAGCGTGTTTCTGGCAGACAATTGGCAAATGAACTGGCCCAGACAGATTCTTTTTATTCTTCATTTTTCTTAAGATGTGAGATTCTAGAATGAAAAACGCTACAGAAGGCTGTAGTAAAGCAGTCTTCATCACCGGTGTGTTACACCTGTCAAGTCAACACCATTTTCTTTCCGCTGGGTAGTGTCCTGAAAAAGGTGTATAGCAATCCAGCAGACAAGCCAAGAAAGAGGGGGAGTTCCAGTTCAGCTGGGTCATTTGTAATGCGCTAAGCATATATTAATTGGGTATTTTTCAACTTTCAAGCAACAGTCACAAGAAAATGTACATGTTTAATGGCAAAAGCAGCTTGCCTGTTTGAATATACTGCACAAGTGATAGTTTGAGAAAGACCTGATTTCTTAAATTCACCTATTTTTTTCCTCACAGGAGAAGGCATTGTTGAACCTATTCCTCTGAACATAAAAACAGGTTTGTGATACTTCCTCTTTTCTTAGTTGGGTATTGGACCTTCACAACTGTTTACATTCATCTTTTGAACTTACATAGGCAGAAGTGGGCTTGGTCACGAGGAATTAAAAAAGCGAAAAGCTGAAGAAAAACTGGAAAACTATAGACAAAAACTCCATATGAAAAAACAGGCAAACGAACAAGCTGCAGATCAGTTCAGGTAAAATGATGTAACTGATACTCCGAGCAATGTCTAAACAACAATTCTTTTTATGCTTTAAGGTTGGTTATTCCTTTAATGTGTTACTATTTTTGAATGAGTTAAGAGTTGAAATACAGAGTAATTTTTTCTCCGTTCTAAAGCAAAAGCAGATGAGCGAACACAGAAAGGCTAAAAGTGCATGCTGTGTCATTTATTTTTGTAAATGTTAATAATGCAAAAAATACACGTGCTACTGTCCAGTCATTTGCAACTTTTTTTTTTAATATAAAATACACCAATAATCCTGAGCAATGCATCTACAATGGTTTTAAAAATCAAAGTAAATTTGTTTAGGTGTAGGTGGTGTTTTCCTTTTCTCTTGATTTGCTTGTTACATGTGGAGTAGGAAAGCATGGGGAAGGCTGTATGTTTTGCAGATGTTTAGTGAACCACTTTTTTCATGTCTTACAAAAACCTGATGAAGAAACAGTATTCAGTGTGGTGTGATTAAAGCAGCACTGTCTTGAAGGTATAATTCCCGAGAAATACATATGTACTCCCACAGAAACAACATCAGGACTTCTTAACTTCAACATTGACCTGATCTGAGAGAATTAGTAAGGCTAGAATTTTAGATTTTCTATCTTAGAAAAACTATTCACTGTAATGCATCTCACTGTTTGTCTACCTGCTTATTTTAGCTACCTACTTTTTCTTAACAGAATAAGATTCAAAAACAAACAAGAAGAACGCAAGATGGAAGGGGACCTCCGAAAAAGCCAGAGGGCCTGCCAGCAATTAGATATGCAAAAAGTGAGACCTGTATTTTTGGGGGTTGGAAGGAAGGCTTATAAGTTAGAGATACATACTACAAATAAAGTAGTGATTCAGTTCTTGGAAGTTCTCTGGAATGTGGTTCTCTGGTTATGTGAGGACTTGTGTTAATTTGTGTCATCAGAGCTCACCTGGTTTTGCTCCTGCGTTTTTGTGGTACTTCTGAGCTATTTGTATATCTTTCAGTAGCCAATGTCAGGCCATCCTAAACAACGGTGCTGTTTGCCTCAAGTGAGGGAGCAACATCACCAAAGAGTGGTTGATGTTGGAAGGTACTCTGGACGTCAACTTTTCCAACCCGCCTGCTCAAGCAGGGTCACCTAAAGCAGGTTGTCCAGGACCGTGTCCAGACAGCTCCTGAGTATCTCCATGGATGGGGATCATCAATGAGGGAATTGGCAGATTCACCAAAGAAGCATTTGAACAAAACACAAACCCAAAACAAAGTACCTTCCACCTGCAAAGAGTAACAGGGGTAATAGCAGTAAACTGCTATAAATTTTTCCACTTGAAAACTTGAAGTATTTTCTTTTCTCTATTAACCTGTTAAAGGTTAGTACTGCCCCAGAAGTTCTGCTGAGATTGTTTGATACTCCTTGGGCTGCTTCAGGCAAAGTTGGCTGAATTAGCTTAGATTTTATCTTTGTTGCCTCTTCTTTCTTTAACTTTACCTGAGGAGGATTAGGAAACACCGTGTGATCTCTCAATAAAATAATTTGGGGCAGCATATCTTCAGTTGATAAGAAAGGGTATGTGTTCACAGCCTTGGTGTGTGATTGTTTTGCTGTTTAGCCTTACACATACAGAACATAAATGGAATAGAACTTAATGTTAGCCTGTGTTTACTTGTTCTAAAAAAAGTGAGTAATCCTTGTGGACCGCTGTACTTTCCCACTACAGCTTTAGTAATTCTTGGTTATACTATACTGGAAAGTTTTAAAACCTAACATGTCAACTATTAGAAGTTGTTTTTATCCAGCATCTTACAAGAAAACCTACAAAGGCAGATAATTTTATTTTAAATCCTCCATTATTTAAGGATATTGATGCTCCCAAGGAGACTTGGTATTGGCTAGAACCTGAGGAGGAAGACAAAAAGGACGAGGAAGACAAGGAAGATGAATGCACAAGCTCAGACTTAAATGTAAGCTCTGCAACTAAATTAATGGCTTGATTCATCATTATATTTAATATTCCTTTAAAAATTATGTATGTATATGTACATACACGCATAAAGGATGTATGTATATACGTTATTTTCCAGGCTGTAGTGAATGGCCTCTTTGCAATCTCAGAGCAGTGATTTTTGTAGCAGTTACACAATAAAATGCAAAACATTAAACGACTGATTTATTGCTGGTCTTTGGAAAAAGTAGCCTAGAAATTAAATTCTAAGCATTTATTTGTCTTAGCCAAGATATGCAAGATCATGTATTTGATCAAAGTTACTTGCTTTTGAGTTTTAATTTGGGATGCCTTATCTCATGTCTTAGGCTGAATTTTAGAATCACTAAGTAATTTCTGAAAGTGGTTAACAGATTAGCTTAAGATGGACACTGGAAATTCACATTTTTTTACAAACTAGATTACACAGCTGTTGTTTGCCTTCTGTGTTTGATTTGCAGAGATTAGGTGTGAAAAATTCCGCCAAAAATATCGTGCACTTGAAAAAAGGTAGCTAGGCGATATTTTTGGCGCTCTCTTCAGTGCAGGTTTCTTTGCTGGAAAGAAGGATGATCAAACAACAGTTATTATTATGTTCCCAGAGATCATGAACTCCTGTGCCATCTGCTACAAATTTGGGAAACTTCATGCCTTACTGAGCATTGTCTAGCTTTTCCGTACCAAAAGGTTAAACAATCTATTTTAGCAAAGTTAGTAGCTCAAACTGTTCTATGTCACGTGAGCACGAGATCATTGCATACTGTACATATCTCTAGGTATCAGAAAAGCTACATGCGTTGACTGCCTATTTGAGAGAAGAACACTTCTATTGCATTTGGTGTGGAACAACCTACGAAGGTGAGAGTAAACTTGTTGTCTAAGTGTTCTACTGTGCCTATGCAGCTAGACTCAAACAGTACAATATATGCTTTATGTCTCTCCTACTGCGTAGCAGTACGTAGCAATTTCTCCTTCCAGGCTGATGGTTTTTGCACAAAGCTTTGAACGTTTTGATTATAAGCCAATTTTTAGGTGTTAACATGCACAACCTACCCCCCCCCCAGCCCCAACCATACTGGCGGTTATTTGAATTGGTATTCATACTAATTTTGTTTTGAGAAAACAGAATTCAGATCTTAAAACTAGTACCATAAAAATCTGTACATTTGGAATAACTTACAAAACTCCTTGAATTTTATTTAATCTGCTTTAGATGGATTCTTCAAATAATTCTAGCAACTGTTTTTTTGCCCTCCTCCAAGCTGGAATTACTCACTTTTTCTGTGCTTATCCTGTAGACTCTGAAGATTTATCTTCGAACTGCCCTGGAAACAGTGCTGCAGACCATGACTAAAGCCTTTCTAAAGGAAGGAGTCCTAGATAAGTATGTGTAGTTCATAATACCTTTTAGAGGGTTCAGAGCTGTGTTATACTGAAGAATTACAGAATCACAGGGGTTGGAAGGGACCTCTGGAGATCATCTGGTCCAACACCCCCGCCAGAGCAGGTTGCACAGGGTGGCGTCCAGGCGTGTTTGGAATGTCTCCAGGGTCAGAGACTCCACCACCTCTCTGGGCAGCCTGCTCCAGTGCCTGCCACCCTCAAAAGAAGTTCCTCCTCATGTTCAGAACTTTCTATATTCAAGTTTGTACCCATAACCTCTTGTCCTAAATTCACACCAATGTATGCAGAAGAATAGTTATGTTGAGAGGTTAAACTCACACTTCTGAAGCATCTTGTGGATTTTCTGCTTGATGCACAATTTAATATGAATTTAAACTTTGCATTTATAATTGAAGTACCATAATTGAAAGGCAGGTTAAGCCTTCTGCGGGCTTTGGTTTATGCCCTGCCCAACTGAACAAGATCAGCTGATAAGATTTGAGTAAGGGAATAAATATTGGCTAATCTCTTGTATTAAACAGGTTTTTTTCATCTTTACAGAGATGACTAAACATCAGACTTTTTTTTTTCCTTACTACCTTAGACCTAGCGGGGAGGGAGGTTGGGGAAGCTTGTGAAACATTACAGGGATGTTATTGGAACCATTCTGGTATATGTAAAGGTGCATATTTTGCATAACTAAATACTACCAGATCGTGTTGTTGGGTTGTTTGATTTTTTAAAATATAAAATAAATAAATTTTAATAGACCTTTTATTTTTAGGGAACAGCAGTTGCTACTGTAAACAGTCACTAATAGAAAAGTACTGCTGAAGTATACAAATACTACGAAAAAAAGTATCAAAAACTACCGGAACAAGCTCAATATTACTTAAAAGAAAGAAGGTAATGGTATTACGGGTGCTCTGTCCAAGAACTATAATGGATGTTCAGCCAAAATTTGTCACATAATCAATTTTCATATTGTAAGAGTAGATTTGTGGGTGAAAGGGAAGAGGAAGTGGAACTAGTGATATTTTATGTCAGGATATCATTTCTCACTGATGTTGACCACTACAAGGAAATAATAATTAGTCCAGAATTGTGAAATGCTGTATGTATTGGTGATTCATGGTAAGGAGAAAAAAACCCCCAACTACAGGCTTTAGAAAAGGATGTAAAATCAGATTCTTATTTATCAACATATACTTGCAGCAGATCAGCAATAATTTCCATAAGAATATAAAAGTTACTATGCATTCATTTATATTATTCCTTTTAACCAACCACCCACTTCTGACCCATTTAACATTTCAGAAAAAGCATACAATACTTTACTGCACATAGTAGCTATTTTTCTACTCAGAAATCTCTGTTCATTTGCGTTTATGGAGGTATGTGGGCTCCACAGCAAGGACTAGTTTGTCAGGATACAGCACGAAGACAAGCATCTGAATGACTAATGTGTCTGTCTTTTCTCCTTGCTCCCCACCACCACACACGTGATTCTTTCAGTCCAGGCAAGTCTGAAGTCTTTGAAGTATATAACTAAAGAGTGACAGGCAAACTGCTGCTGCCTTTTTTGGGGCTGACAGTAAGGCCATCAGAGGTATTCAGTACACTTGTTAAGGTTTAGGCATGCCTCAGTATTACAGTAAGGGATTAAAACCTAGCAGTATGGAAGAGAATTTTTAAGGTGCTCTCTCAGCACGGGATTTAAATTTATTACTACTGAGGAAACAAGGATTTTCCTATATTAAGAGCACCTTAAAGTGTTCCCTTCAGATAAAAAAATAAAATCCAAACCTGTGGTTTTCTAAAGTTTAGAACAAACCTAAACTAGATTTCCAAGAAGCTGAATGTTTCACACACATTCTCAAGGAACGCTTACTTTAAAAGTATGTATTTTAAAATTCTAGAGCACTGAAGGTGCTAGGTCTTCAAAGGGTGTGTAGAGATAACAAAGGTCACCTTGAAGAACTGAAATTCAATGAAGAATACACCGCATCCTATTCCTAGCAACTTGTCTACCAAAATAAATGGGAGCATTCTGGTTATTATTAAAAACATAACTGAACAAGTCAGAAAGGTTTGAGTCACATACCACAAGACAGCACTTCTTCCGTGGAAAGCGACAGATACCCTCAACTGACAGTGGACGCAGCACATGTTAAGAGCATGCATACAGGGATTTGCCACAGGCCACTTAGCACCACATCAACTTAATCATCTAGGAAACAAGCACTAGGTTCCTGTACTTATTGTACAATATAGTTCAGCTCACCCACAACCTGTTTCCAGGTAAAAATTGCAAGTGATTGCTTGCAGAAATACACTGTCCTGGTCTGCAGCTGATGGGTGTGAATGGTGGATGTGACCCTTCTGGCTGACAAGCTCCTCAGTGGCAGGACAGCGAAACACCAAGGAAAAGATGTATCCTAAGTCCTCTTGTTGCTTCTGACATTTACAGTTATTTCATCAGTTTCAATGGGCATGAAACGCTGGATTTAAACACAGTATGAAAGCCTTTCAAACGGGCATTTACTGAGTATGAGTTTTGAATGAGTTGTCTTTCGGAACACGCTTTGAAAAGTCAAGTATTTCAGATGCAGAGTATCTTCCTGAAGGTTCTCTTGAAAGCAACTTTTTGATTATGGATGCCTGCAAAAAGAAATTAAATGTCAATAAATTATTTTTTATGAGTAAATAAACTATCTGAAATAATGTATTAAAATCCCATACCTCTGCTGGAAATCGGTTGGTGAAGCTCTCTGCAAGTTTGCCTTCTCTAACATTGTGCCATATCTGAAATTCATAAAAAGGAACAGTTTCAGTATGTTTTCACTGATTGGCTTTTGCATCTGACTTTGACTCTCATAATTTACTCAGGTAATTAGGAAAATACAAATCTACAAAACAAGTGAGGCTTCAAAAAGAAAGTAACTGTAAACAGTTTGAAAGTTTTTTCCATGTAGTTGTGCTTTGTTTTGGTTTTGTGGTCTTTTCAACTGTTGTCCCTTTCTAAGCTTCAAAACTTCACACTCTACAATGATGTGTTTGTTTCAGCAATCCTCTCTATTTCAGAATCATTATCCTTCTTTCCTTAATTTATAAGTAGTGGGTTTATATCCTCTTACCACATTACCAAAAAAAAAAAAAAGGGCAACACAACTAAGTTTCCTACTTTGGATGTTACTATTTGCAAACCAAGCAGGCGTACTTCCTCCCTTTCACCTTGTTCAGTACCACACACTTATTTCTATGTCACTGCAGAAAATGCTATGTGGAATTTAAGCAATTAACACATAGAGGATTTCTAATTACATTCTTTCAGAAACTGTTTCTGGGTAACAACTATGTTTTGGCAAATGCTGTGGCTTTCTGTATAAACAGAGCAGTCCACATCATTCACTTTGCTCTTACGTAGTGTAATGTGTGCCTGAAAAAGATGACGGGCATATTCTTGTACGCTTGGCTATGCATCCTGAATTGTTAGCTAGTCTTATGGATGCTATAGCCTGGCTTAGCGAGCCGTTATTACCAGTATCCAGGAAAACGATAGCTGCGTGTGAACTTCAAAGTTTTTCCTACTTTTCAGCAGTAGGTTTAGGCCTGTGACCCTACCTGGTGGTGATCATCAGCTGAACCAGTTACTCAGCTCATAATCACCACTTTTGCATGAAGTTCTTTCAGCAGGGCTTGCCAGTACCATACAACAGAGTCTATCATGCTCCATAAGTGGAATCACTATTTTTTCAGCTGATGGAGCAGCTGAAGACCATCCTAGGACTTTCTATCCACCTGACTTCCCCACCTGCCTACACACACAAGATGCTTACACTTTAAGGAAACCATACTAAATAATTGGTCTTGCCAAGTAAACACTGTGGGACTGTGGACACGCTTGCATTGTCAGCTGTGAGCAGGAACAAGATGTCTTAGAATACAAGGTAGCTAAATGGAGCCAGGTTCAACTTGCGAGTGGAGCAGGCACATTGGTATGGTTTTCTCATACTGGTAGAAGGACCAAGCTAACAGTGTTCAAGAGCTTCTGGATCCAGCCGTGTACATACAATTACTTTAGCCAAGACACTCAGCAGCTACATCGCTGTCCTACAAATGTATAGGTTTGAGCATATAAGCTGTTACACTAAGAATGTTCAAAGTACCAAGAAGCAGCAAGAGACACATAAAAGGTACATTTTCAAAAAAAGCTTGAGTAACACCGGTTTTCTTTTTGAAGTAACATCTTTTTCCATTAAAGCTACGTATTCCAAATCACTTTTGTTTTCATTTTGGAAAACTGCAAGTGCTTGGGCTTTATAGAAACTTTGTTCTTGCTCTGCTATGCAGTGAAGACGAGCATGGCAGAGACAAAAGTCCCATTCATAATTTTTATTTTCTAAATTTAGAAAAATACTCCCTTCAAATACTCTGATCAAGCAAAAAGATTTATCAGAAACTTGAAATCTTTTTTGCTGGACATGCTTGGCTTTAATATGTATTTCAATAGAACGTAAGTGAAATAAAACTAGTAATCTTTCTTTACTTCAGTTCCCACGTTTCAACCGAGGTGTGAGGACTTACAGGCGTTACAGAAAAGAATCAAAGGGAAGATATAAATAGAGAGCACTCTAAGATGTACAGATTACTTCTAGCATGCGATACCAGCAGGAAGGCAAAACAATGACAGTGAGACTTTTTTTTTTTAATTTAAAGATTACATACCTTACTTTTCTCATGACCGCTGACTGCCGCAAGAATTTCAAACCAAATTAATCCCAGTGCATAAATATCTACTTTGTTTCCGTATTTGTCCCCAAACTAGAAAGATTAAAACAAGAACAATATATGCGTCAAATCAGCTGGACAGCACTTCTTAAAACAAAATTTAAGTCAGTAGAAATTTCTGCCCCAAGGCTACAGGAAGACTGGCCCTACTTGATCTTATTATTAGTCCTTCACCCTTTCTGCTTACAGACCTGTGACTAAATAGTGACTATTAGGTCACATTAAACACAAGACTTCTACAGACCTATACAGATAAGGCATGCCAATATCTCTGTCACAAATTAAATAGAGGGACTCAAATGCCACAGGTAACAGAAATCCTAAATTCAAATTGAAATACGTGGCTGGCAGCCTGGTTGTGCAAGAGCGTTCCTTACAGCACGCAGCGTCAGACCCTGTAGGTTAGCACAGCAAAATAAAATTGCCCCACTTGCAGACAGCTTTCTCCAGAATACGGTTATCCTTGTATACAGTCATACCAGGGCACTTTAGGCAACTCAGTTTGCTACCGAGATTAGGATTGAGAACATCCAATACTGAGTTCATAATGCAAAGCTAGTTACAGAGACAATAATACAGCAGGATAATTACCTGTTCTGGTGCCATATATGATTCTGTTCCTCTGTTTCTAGTCAGAGTCCCATACACCACAGAAGTCACAAGACCAAAGTCACCTATTTTTATTTTATCTTCGTGTGATATGAATATATTCTGAGGCTATAAATATATTAGGGAAAAAAAAAAATTACCGTATGACCAAGGTTTATTGTCAAGCATAATCAGCCACAGAAGTGCTCCCCATAAAATTTGGTAACCATTCACAGAAATTAGCATTAAGAGACATGGGGTGGGACACAGAAAAAGTTCAATTAAATTTTAGAAACACAAACTAAATTTGAAGTAATACATGCCACAGTAATTGCAACTTCTTTTACCACCAGGTCAGTCATACCTGTAGCATGCTTTAGTGCTCTTCAAATACATTGTGCATGTAACATTTCCTACCCAGAAATGCTTTTTAGCCTTCAGTCCTAGCCCTGGGATTTGATACACTTGGGCAAAGCATTTAGGCTCACATGGAATGCCACTCAAATCATAGTTTCTCTTAGGCACAGCAGGATTATCTATACTAAGTCAATTGCAGAGTTGGCGCTTACTACAGGCATCCCAATGCAGTTCTGTTCAAGTTTGACCGTGTCCACACACATTTAATATGGTACCTATACCTGGCTACACTATTTGAAGACTGCATTCGTACCAGGCATAAATGGGATTAATCTCAGCTTGAACCTATCCTGCAGCTTTCATTCTGGGACATGGAGATCTCAGATGACCGAGGATCTAAGTTGACAGCAGATCAAAGTGGAGAGAATGTTCCTAAATTCAAATGCAGGCAGATAAGTTAGCAATAGGACTTGGGAGCAGGTTACAACCAGATACCATGGACAAGGGACCGGGGCAGCAGATCCGTAGGAACAGGTAAAAGTAGGAGATTGAGCTCAGAAGAAAATAAAGTAGGACTGAAGAAGCAAGAAAATAAAAAGCACATAGAGTAGGAAGAGCTAAGAATTAATGGGTGAGGACAGAAGGCACTTCTCAGGCCTCTTTTTCCCAGGCATCTAGGGAAAACAAGTGTATATTTGTGGTTCATTCCAGTATTGTAGCAATAAGCCTGCTAGAAAACCTCTAGAAGATATGAACGTATCTGTCCATAAGACAAGATTCTACAAGTGGGCAGTGGACACGATCTATAACTACGCTAACGAATGCAAACTGCAATAGAGTTCAATCTCTGACTCAAGAAGTCCATAAACTTCAGGTTACTGGAAGCCTTGAGAGGAAGGGAATATCACAGAATCACAGAATGGTTTAGGTTGGGAGGGACCTTAAAGATCATCTCGTTCCAACCTCCTTGCCATGGGCAGGGACACCTCCCACTACAGCAGGTTACTCAAAGCCCTGCCCAGCCTGGACTTGAACACTTCCAGGGATGGGGCATCCCCGGACTGTGCATCACGGAGAGCATCACTGTATCATCTCTCAGGTCTAGTACTCTCTAGTTGTTTGGAATTAGCCACTATATGAGGAGGAGAGCATCCTAGGTCAACGCTTAATGGGACCCACTACAGCTGGTTTTAGAAACATTACACCACTTACTTTTTCACAAAGCAAATAATTTAAAACTGTAAGCAACGTTATAGCTGGCATATGATGCCCTGCAGGCTTGTAACTTTGTCCTTTATAATCTTTATATTGAAATAAAATCTTTTTATGATTGTGCACTTGTAGAGTCTGAAATTCTGTCCAAGAAAGTAGCATTCAAATATTTCTATGCATACATGATACAAGAGCAATTAGAGTATGTTGTTATCAAACACAGTATGTATTAGGATAGATAAACTATCCTTTTACAATACGGCAAGAGCAAACTTCCTAGACTCAACTTTTCACTTTCTTCTAATTATTTTATCAAGTAAAGTTGGTATTTCTTTTGCCAATAGGCAGTCTTGTGACCCAGTAACACATAATACACTGACAATGCCTGTTAATTAAGAACTATTGATTTTTTTGAACTACTGCATTCTGAGATCCTCCAGTTTACTTGCTGATTTTAGGATGAAGTCCTGGCAGTTGGTAAAAAAAAGTTAATCACTAGCAATATCAGAAGAGCCACGCTACAAGGGTACATAATAGCCTAAGCAAAGACTAGAACAATGTAACTTTTTCTGAAATTCCAGTAGGTACTATTTTTATCTAATTTTTTTTTTTTATTATCTATCCTACTTACCTTGAGGTCTCGATGAATTAACTGTTGAGAATGAATATATTTCACTCCTTCCAGTATCTGTAAAAATTTGGTTTGTGCCATCTTGTGATACTTTTGGTGTTGTCTGTTCTTTTCAATCCAATTATCCAGTGGCCCTTTTTCACATAATTCCATTTGGATGAAAAGACAGAGAATTTTTTCGTCTGACTTCTCCCTGCAAAAGAAAATTATATACCATATTGAAATTGGCAAGATACAATTTCCCCCAAGCCATCCATGATTCTTAGGTTCCTTGTCTTTAAAAAAACCTCTTTTTTAATTATTATTTTTGGACTTCCGTGAAACAAAGTCTATAAGTGCCTTGATTTTAAAAAAGATCCTAGGCTAGATACAAATAAACAGAACTGCAAACCAAGGAATCCCCTTTCAGTTGCTACATACACTTGGAATATTCCTAATGTTTTGTTTGCTTCCTTGTTCACACTGCAAGTTTTCTGAGTGCCCAAATTCCGCTCCCCTCTTATCTAGAGGCATGTCCTATACAGGAAGAAATAGCACTGTCCTTGGCTCCCAGCTTGCCCTCTAGGAACAGCTGTAAGTCCCTGCTAAGTACTCTTTATTCTGCTCAACACACACAGCATCAGCCTTCCTCTCCTACCCAGAATGATCCCATTCTTTCAACCTCTGTCCCTTCAAGAAGGTAGTGCGGTGACCATCTTTGACACCAGCCTGCGAGTCAGAGAAATTCTTCTGAGATGTGGAAATCTAGATGAAACATGTCACCCACCTGACAGCCTCACACTTTCCAGAAGAGTTCCCTCACCATCAGCCCATAGGATAGGCTGAGGCTGGAGATGGTGAGGGGAAGGACAACATGGAGAGGAGGAGGCACCCCTTTTTTTCTCCCCTTTTTTCAGCGTGTACCGAGTGCCCTGAAATAAAGCCACCTGAGGCACTGAAAAAACAAGCATTAAGTGGCTCAGGACCCATAACCTTGAGGTCAGGGCGCTAGGTGGAATTCCAGGCTGGGACCTCAGCTTTGAGGACTTTTTTCTGTCTTTTACCCAATAACCATTCAATATAAAATGCATAAGCGATATTGAGGCTCCAATGTATTATCGGTTGGGTTTTGACATGCGACTTTTCCCCCCATTTTATTCCTCATTTACTGAGCACAATGAACAGATATCATGCCAACCATAATTTTGAATCTGCTAATATTTTATGGCTTTAGGTAAGTGTGGCAACCTATCGGAAGGGTATGAATTTACACCTAGTGAAAAAAGCTTTGAAAAGTTTATAACTAAACTTACAAATAAAACCATCAACACTATCTTCCCAGAAGTCTTTGTGGTGAAAGACTACCTCTAAATTAAATAGCATTTAATTTTGTATTTCTGTTCTCAACAACCACAACTGTTTCAGGCATCATGGTTAAAATGCTAACTTAGAGAAATAATTAAATCTATGAGAGCTACTGGCTGATCAGTACTTATTAGAAAAAAAAAAAAGACCCTGATCAGGAATTTGGCAGCCAACTGCCAGACAATTTTTTAGTTTCTGTTGTTAATTCCAGCCCCAAATTCCGAGTTCTGCATTCTTACACTCCTCTATAGTTTCAGCAAGTTCTGTGTATTAAGAAAGAGGAGAAAGATAAAACTACGTAATGTATCTTATACATCAAGGAAAAGAGGATATAAATATACTTAATTACATACAACCTGCTGCTGAAAAGTACTGTGCCTTTTTTCCTAACAGCAAGTATGTAAGTATGTGTATGCATTTATTATTATTTGTATAAGGATTTATAACGAATCATCGCCCTTTCTTTTTACAACACTAAATTCACTATGGCAAACAAGTTTGTGAGTGCAAGCTAGTATCTTGTGGTTACCTTAAGTATGGATCAGTTACATGGTCATACCCTTTCCAGCTAAAAGAATACCGCACTATGTTTTCATGCTCAAGTCTTGCAAGTTCTTTTACTTCACGCATTACATTCCTATTTGAAGGAGGGAAAAAAAGACAAAAGACAAATAAATGTCATCTCCCTATAAAAATTTAATACTAGGTTAACTAAAAGACATGACATCAAGTAGCAGTATACAGGCAGTTTTACATTAATTTAGAAAAAGAACATAATATTCTCCTTCATACAAGTTCAAAATTGTAGTTACATATTCTGAGGGTTTTCTTTCACCTGCGCAGTTATTCAAAGTGCAAAAATGTTCTAAACATATTATAAATTAAAGCCCCACTCAAAAAAAGCTGAAAAAAGCAGATAGTTGCTATGCATAATTACATTAGGTAGCCAAACACAATGTAGCAAGCACCCATGTTTCCTTTTCACCTCTGTGACATTTATTTACATATACAGAAATCAATGCAAATACTCATGAAGAACTGTTACTAAATTTGGCCTGGACTTCTTGTTGTAACGTCGCCTACTGATGTAAGTTCAAACCTGTCAGCAGACCAGCAGTCTATTTGAAGAATCTGTAGAATGTCTTTAGTATAGTTCTCAGGATTGCAATACAAATGAAAATAACATATATTTATGAAGAACACAAGAATTTGAAGGGCAGTTACACAATACAAGGGACAAGTATCTCCAACAACTTAAAACTTTTCAAATAGATTTCCTAAAAGAAATTTAAGTTTTTCAGCTGGTGATAAAATACTCCACTAGGTACTGATTACAGAAAATCACTTTAAAAAAAAAAAAATTAAGATCATCATTCTCTGTTGAGATTTATAAGTGACAACACACAGCGTGAGAATAATCGGCCATATATAAAGCATTCTCCAATTACAAACCACAAAACATGTAACTTTAATTTTTCTGTTTTCCCTAATTATAGTTGTTACGCGTTACTGATAAGTAAATTTTCCACGTAACCTGTCAAAAGTAACAGTGCTGTTTTCAGTGTTCTGTTAATCAGCAAGTTTTCTTCAAACACATTTTGCATATTATTATTAACCACAGCACTACTGTGTTCAGAGAAAGTAGAACTTAACAAATCTACTTTTTAACAGCTGCACCTGAAATTATTCCAGTGCATGCAAAAATTCACAAAGTTGTATGAATTTTCAGCTTCACTTGGAAATAAAACAATTTACCAGAAAGAATGGACAATAATGCAATTTGCTTAAATGCTCCTAGGATTATTAAATAGACAAAACAAAAGCACTAAAATCTTGATTAAGGTAGTTCTAAAATAAGAAACAGAAGTAAATATACAGTACATACTTTGTGAAGCGAACTCGTTTGATTGCATAGGTTCTCTTATCAAGCTTTGCTGTTGCTTTGAAAACATTCCCATAACCACCTGCACCAATAGGCTCTATATTTTTAAAACTCTCAAGAAATCTGAAGAAAAAAGAAGATACATAACAAGTATACTTAACAGTAAATTTACAATATACAAAAATGATCCTGACAGGTCTAATAAATCTGCTGAAATATCATTCTACAGGGATTGCTCGACACCTATACAGGTCTAAATCGTAGTCTTGAAGATTAAAAAAACAACGGGAACTGACCCTTGAAAGTATGTAGGGTAATTACACTCACATCTTCACACAAATGACTTTTGGTTCTAAGTATTAAATATCATTGCATGTCAGTTGCTATACTAGATTTGAAATGTCCAGAAAAAAAAAGTAAAATCTCAAATACCAATTTTCTTTGAAAGTTATTACTACAGCAGTATTTTACCACATTCTATTATAAATAAACAAACAAATCTGGTGCACTAAATACTGTAATTGCCATGAAGATCTTATTAAAAAAAATAAATAAATCCTTCTTACCTTTTATTCACAGTGTATTGACTTTCATTCTCACTGGTATTTGTGTCCAAATCTGACAAACTTTCATCTGAATCCGACATCGTTTTTTTCTCTTCCTTGTTTCTCGCATTAGCAAAATTAGCTGCCAATTTTCTTAAATAAGGATGAAAGCAAAACTTACTGTTTTTCTAATATGTGACAAGAGAAAAGAAATGTACCTCCCAATAGCAGCATTTCTTTAGTAGATATAGAAACACTACAGTGGTTTGCAATATAGTTTATGGGAGATAGCAACCTAGAAATTAACACGTACCTTTTGGGTTTCAGGGCAGTACTTCCTGCGTGTCTCTATGTGAAAAAGAGAAAAAAACATAAGATATCCTGAATATTTTCACTATACTTAGTTTAAAATATGTCTGTAAGCGTATCTAGGAATTGTGTATAAATGTCTTCATACCTTATATAAATAAAGTAATAAGAATGAAGCCATAACTTAGCTTAAAATTTTTCACATACGCTATGTATGACATCATCATTCTTCCTCAGAAAAACATGAGCTTAAATTCATCCCCTTTCTTGGGACTACTGCCCATTTGGTCAACAGTACATAAACTGGGTCCACAGTACAGAAGTAAATGACTAATGGTTAACGGCACTGAATATTCTTAGGAAAAATGCACACGTGTTCTGTAGTGATCAGTGGACACATGTGGTTTGGGCCGCATTGGCCCAAGCAGGCAGAGCGACAGATGTTCCCTCTCTCCCGCTCCACTTCGAAGGGAGAGAGGAGAGAGAGAAAGAGACTTAGAGTTTAGAAGGAACTAAACTACTTTAATGGAACATTAATAGCAAAACAATAAAAAAAGAAAATAATGAAAAATATATACAAAACTGTATCAAGTTCCCAGGATGACAATCACGTCACCAGCAGACACTGGGGAAATCCCAGACTGGGCTCTGTGACAGACAGGAACTGGATTCCGGATCGTACAGATCGGGATCAGAGGCAGACAACAGAGTCCTCCTCAGACGCCAGCCATTGCAGAAAGAGGGCTGATGCTTTGGTCCCTCAGCTTTTATACTGAGCAGGAGGCAGATGGGATGGAATACCCTGTTGGTCAGGTTTGGGTCACCTGTCCTGTCCACTCCTCCCCGCAGGTGTGACCCCTCTGCGCTTTTCCGCTTCCGACCCTCCAGCGGGGCAGATACCAAAGCTGGCTGCCCTTGGGTGTTACAGCAATAAGTATCGGCAAGAGCCTCTGCACACCGCGCCTTGGCAGCAACTACAAACATGGGTCTTGTCACTCTGGGAGCCAACAGTTTTCCACACAACATGCTGGTAATTTCAGCAGTTGCAAGAGGCCTAGTGAGAAAGTAGAACTATGGAACAAAAGCGGTCCTGTTTTACCTCAAACCAGGACATTCCACCCCTTATTCCATACCATTTGCATCCTGCACAGACGACTATTACTTCTTATCTACTAAATCTATACACACACAGATATTTTACCTCAAACCAGGACAATACAGGAACAAGCTGATGCTACACTCTGTCAAGAAGCTCGCTCTATTCAGGGTCTAAAATATAATTATGAGGAAGACCGTTTTCATATTCTACCTGAAGAGGTGAAGATTTTTCAAATACTGCCAGGTCTTTCATTTCTTCTACCAACTTTTCAGATGAGTCTCTAAAGCAAATACTGCTGTTACTGAAAAATAACAGACCAGTTTTAGGTGTGAGTAACACAATCATAAATAAAATGATTGCCACAAAAAAGTGTGCAATAAAATAGACAGTTTTTAAAAGCAAAACCTGAAAAAGCATTAACAATCATGACTGATCTAAACTATCAACCATTAAGTTGGAAAGCTATTAAAACAATAACATTTTTAATATAGTCCTCTACTTCTATATGATATCATGATACCTAGATATCTATATGATATGCATTCTATTATATACTTTAATTAAGGGAGTTAAATACAGATGTTAATTTCAAGGCAGTGCAGCCACCTCTAGCATTGTACATATCAGCTTGTTTTATAATCACACAGAGAACATAAAAGAAGTTGTAGTGGCACTACAGTCAAATTAACTGCTGGAGACAAAAGGCTTGACCTAGGCTAGGGTTCCCAAATCACAAATTAAACTTTATGCAAGTTCATTTTCTTTTGCTAAGCAAATTCTTCCTTTGGTGGAAGCGAAGATTTATGGAGAATGAAAAAGGAAAAAAAAACAAACAAACCAAAAAAAACCAAACCAGAAAACAAAGGAAAGCAGGATGTGGAGCACAGGAAAGTACCAAAATTGAGTTCACAAGAATGTCACAATAGGAAAATGAGTGTTAAAAATGGCATGAAATAATGCTACTGAATGAGGTAGGTTACCCTGTTTAAATCACAGTAAAAATGCTTCTGAAAGAACTACTCATAGCAAAATATAAGTATCTCAGAAAGCTCAAAAATTACTATAAGCTAACCTGTAAGGACTCACATAAAATTGCACAAGTATAATGAATTTTGCTCTGAAGGCTAAGAAATATAAGCTCGAATTAAATGGCTTTATACTGCAATAAAGAAACTATGACAGATTTTATTTAGAACTAGATCACCTGACCCTCTAAGATTAGTAAATATGTTTTGTTATCACATTATCAGTGAATTCAACATACTCTGAGACAGACCAAGTTGGCACTTGAGAGGAATTACTGTGTTCACTAAATGTAGAATTGCCATTAGCTTTTTCAATTTCCATCTGAAAAAAAAAAAAAAAGAAAACCCAAGAACAGTTAACAAAATCACATAGAAATCCCTAGTGCAAAAGATGCCATTCAAAGAGGAGGGAGGGAAGACTACAAGGACCTAAATGGAAGCTGTTAACTGCACTGAACATCCACAGCCCCGAAGAAGGGCATCTGCCTAACTTCCATCCAGAGGAGTGAGACACAGGGCCCTGTCACAGGGAACATTTTCCCACTCATATCGAAGACTATATACACACATCTGTAGAAGCAGAATCTGGAATCTATTAAAAATCAGGGTAAGACTGACAGTTATTAAAAGCAAACGTTTTCATTGTTTCCTGCATATGCAATGCTCTATGTGGAAAACAAGATTCACATAGGCTTTGGTATATGTAATCAACAGAACTGAAAATCTGAGTCTGTACAAAAAGACATTCAATGTCTTCAGTGTGAAAACCCTGCAAAACCTGGATTACTAAATCGAGGTCGACTGAAAAAATTAATCCTAAATACTTAGTAGAGATTCTTCCCCCTTTTTTTTCCCCCCCATGTCATAAAAGCATAAATTTAATATTAAAAGCAACACCTACAATTGTTACAGACCAGAACCTGATAAAAAGTAAAAAAGAATTGAGGGTTTATTTCAATGATAGTCAACAAACAAAACCCATTTTTTGAATCGTTTCCCTCTTAAGTGGAATGCATGGAATATGCTTTTAAATACAATGACGAAATCTGTTTGTAATGACACAATAATTAATCTTCTGTCTCAAGGCTAAATATAGCACATACTGTTAGAGCGCCTTCGTCATTTAGCTTCTCAAATGCTTGTTTTGCAGCAGCTTGTTTTGCAGCAGCTGCAGAAGTTCCGGTGCCAATTCCATACAATTTACCACTAATTGTACAGCTATAAGAAAACCTGTAAAATACAACAGGGAATAAAGTCTTAGATCCCATATGACAAGTCTTAATTTAATGATTTTAAACACTACAGTCAATTGACATTATAGAATGGAAATATGACATATACACCTTCAGGACAGTATTTCCAATAAAAATTTAATCTAATTAATAATGATAGATATTTAATCTTGACATACCTTCAAGATAATCGATTTTCCGAGAGTCAATATTTAGCACTTTTTAAGGCTGAACTCCTCAAAGCATCATACCATATGCACCCACAAACAAAAATTATCTGCAGTTTAGTTTTTAAAATGGCTGATTTTGCAGGGGAAGTGAGGAGTTTTCCAGCAGGCCAAGAGAGTTAAAATACGCAGATATTCTTTATTGTCCCTCAGCTGTCATTAACTGGAACGTTTCTACAACTCACTGACTGCAATACATGCAGAAGGGGACACAAACAGGCTCTCCTTGACACTTGGTTCCTAGGGGTCTGCAATATACATGCTGAGAGGTTCGCAAAGACACCAGAGCTACGACCAAAACAACTGACAATTTGTCAACACTGACTACCATTTTATCATCATGCCAAGTCTTCCCCCAGCTAAACAAACTCAGCCCTCTTAGGCTCTCCTCCTATGCCATATCCTCCAACTCCTTAACCACCTCAGTTGTGCACTACTTCCAAATTTTTGTTGTATTTCTAAAGATTTGACTAACGCTACTCAGGGTAACTAATGATAGCGTTATTAAACACAAAGAAGTATTAAAAGCGAGTATGAAGACAAAATAGGTCTTACATGGGAGCATGGGCAGCTCCAGTACAGTTTCTGTTAGGATATTCAACCTTCTGCAACGTCCTTTGTGAATACATATTTAGTTGGCTGACATAGTCACCAGCTGATACAGGTGATAAGGTCACCGGAGTTGTTCCTACTTCTGCAGCTTGCATAGTTGAAGGGCTCTGTAGCTATGAACCAAACAAAATAGGCAACTTAAAAACCTGAGCATAATAAACAGATTAAAATAAACAGTGCACGTGATCTACTATAGCTGCAAGGTTTATCAGCATTTCAAAATATTTTTAAATCCCAAGTTTGCATTAGCAGAGTCCCTTGTGGCAAAGGACAGCCATCCCAACCCAGGATTAGAACATTCTGAATTTCTGAAGAAATGTAAATCCAGTTTTCCAAGTATCCCACCAATGTCTTTAATAACCCCTCCCCAGGTCTCCTCCTATCTATTTTAAGAAACAACAGGGAACAAGCTGTGAAAGGTCTCATTAAAAAAATGCAAATGCTGTCTTCTGAATTTTCTCACAGCCCAACCAGAGCCAAGAAAGGGGATGGCAGCGGGATGCTGCTGATGCTGCCATTAGTAAGGGTTGGAAACGCTCCTGCTCATGTACAGCAGGGGAAAACAGGACTTTTCAGCGCTCTCATGATTAGGCAGCATTAGTAATATATTAGCAAACACGCAGCGATTGTGTTAAAGTAATGATGGTGACCCAGTAAAAAACATACAGAAACAGGTAAGGAAAGATTTCACTCAAAAGGTGCTAAGAGGCATTCAGAGTCAAAAAGAAAAATAAAGAATGGCTACCACAACACCTGCGGCAGAAAATAAAGGAGCAAAATTCAAAGCTAAACTAAATCAAGGAAGGATAAAGAGTACAGAACCTGCTCCACCATAGAGAATATAATGACAAGGAAACAAAGGTGAATCAGGTCAAGGGAAAATAAGCAATTTCATGAGCAGAGTGGCAACAGACACACTGAATAATGCCCTGCAACGGCTCTGAAGACATCAAATTACTGAAGAGTTGCCAAGATGAAAAAGGAACACTGTCCACTCTGGATATACCAAGGCAACTTAACAAAGGCATATACATTTCTTCATTCTCCCAAAACAGCAGAGGAGGAAAAGCTCTCAATATTACTTATCAACCTTGTGGTAGAACAATAAGGGAAATAGTTCAGTGTTAAAAAGTAGAAAAGCACTGAATAAGACAGAACAAAGACAACTTAAATAAATAATAAGAAGCTCTTCCAAATTAAAGAAAACAATGATATTTTATCGACTACTTTTAGAGACACACCTTTAACCTTCACTGGGGGGGGGGAAGCAAAAAGAAAAATTAAATCTTATAGTTTACTCACCTGTTTCTCAATAATTTCCCAGGTTTTTTTTGCTGCTACTGCTCTTGCTTCCTTCTTATTCTTACCAGTGCCTGTACCATATTCTCTATTGTCTATTTTAACCGTAACAGTGAACCTGCAATGAAGGAAACTTTTCTAAAATATTGTTACATTTTGCCTCATCTATACTTAGTAACTTTTTCAGATCCAACTAACTTTTTATTATCCACAAAGCACTATACTGTGGAGGTATTAAAGTATTCATGTGTTTTTATTATACCTAACTCCTGGTTATAGTAATTCTTTAGTAGAAATGTTCTTTAAATGTTTCCTCCCTAGTCACAAATGCATGTACTTTGTTCTGACAGTATTTTTAAATGCTTAACTGCTTTTTAAAAGCAAAATTATTTAATTTTTTAAAAGCAAAAGAATGCATGAGGTCAACATTGTTACAGGCAAGCCTGTGAAGCCCAAACACCAGGACGCACGTCACCACTGCAAAACTATATGGAGAGGAAAGATGAACTAATCTTGATTTCATGGATCCAGACATGACATTACACTCACCTTTGATACACTGCTACGTACGCTATTTTAGTAAGTGCAAAAACCACTCGCGGTGCTTCATGAGACATGAATTTAAAGGGAGGTTAAAAAAAAAACCCCAAACCAGTCCTGCCTTTCCACACTCAACCACTGATCCCTTCCCCCTGCGCTGCACAACTGTGCACATGCTGCTTCCCATCCTCAACTCCGTGAGTTCAAACTGGGAACTGAGGCAGCTCAGGGCTGACTGCACCGGCTCCGGCTGGGCTGGAGGTAGCTTTCTTCACAGCCACCAGGGTGGTGCCATGTTGTGGACTTGGGACCAAAACATAACACAGCAATGTTTTACCTATTGCTGTGTTTGCACAGCATCAAAACCTTCTCCTTTTTTTCTCCCACTATGGTCCCCCAGCAAGTAGGCTGGGATATATGTGAGAAGCTGGAAAGGGACATAACCAGGGCAGCCGCCCGGAGGGATATTCCATGCCATATGGCATCGCATTCAGGAATAAAAGCTAGGGGGAAGAAGGAAGAAGAGGGGACACTTCCGGTCGTAATGTTTGTCTTCCCAAGTAACCGTTACGCGTGATGAAGGCCTGCTTTCCTGGAAATGGATAAACATATGCCGGCCAATGAGAAGTGGTGAGTAAATTCCTTATTTTGCTTTGGTGGCACATAGCCAGATCTGACCGGTCCTGCACAAAAGGCAACAGAGGGGAAAACAACAACTAGGTTTCTGCTTTTGGCAGCAGCACAGACTTGCATCAAGCTAAAGTGACCGTTACTATAACCTCGGGGTGCATCCGTACTTCAGATTGCAGCAGAGCAAATAGACACGCAAGCTCCCAGCCGACAAGACAGATTCACACAAAGAAACCATCTAGGTATAACACCATGTGTTCCTCTGTGGGACAGTTTGTTTCACACAGTGGAATGGCACCAGGAATTCCCTTTTTTCGTTATTCCCGCTTCAGTTACCGCTTCCGTTTAATGACGTATTTGGGTGGAAAACAATGCTGATGCGGAGCAGTGCAGTCATTGTGTAAGCAAAGGTTAATGAAGAGATCTTAAGGAGGTAAATAGTAGGACGAGACACACCACAGTGTGCCACATACTCTACACATAGGTAACGGCATACAAAAAAATGCATGGAAGAAAGATCGTTCTTTGAGAGAAGGTTTGTTAGCCAACCCGTATCTAAGCGCTGAATACTGCACACATTCAGCTAAGATTTTGCATCCAAAATTCACCATTTTATTTAAGCATCCTGAGAAAATCTGCAGTCTGAGTCTCAATGACCCATGTTAATTACATGAGTTGAGAATTATCTGAACAAGCGTTGCACGAGTTGGTCCCAAATGTACAGTTATGCTTATCCACCATGGACCTCAAGTTAATAAGCACTGCCCAGACTTGACAGGTTTAGGCAGGACTGGCCTGGTTGTCCACACACTGCATTCCCAGCCCAAGAAAGCTCGCATCCACCCAGGACTAAGCCAGCCTGGGCTCTCTCAACCTTCTCACACTGCGTTCAGCACTGACCCTGCCAGACTTTGCAGTGGAAGCAGCTACAGCACCGAAACCAGGACAGAACAGGAGGAGGTGACAGGAGATGTCTCTGCATCATGCCTCAGACAACTGCAGGAGGACTTACGAGATGGCACACAGCACAGAAAAGTTAGGGAGCCAGCTCAGGACCGGCAGCGGCCAATGCGTCCTCTTAGCAGGCAGAGCAGTGGGAAAGAGCACCATAAGGGCACCGAAAGACTTACAGCACTCATTGTTGTAGCCAGACACCGTACTGGTACATTGCACTCCTTGGAACAGCCCAAATTATCCAGGATTTCCCTAGATTTCCCTTCAGACCTCACATCACTTACAGATACAAGACAATGGGTTGAATTATATTTGTGAATGTAGCAGAGCGCACAGGAAAAAAATGAAAAAGTGCTATAAATGGGATAAATTAGTAAACTTGAAATGTGTGTAAATTCTACTAGTCCCATGCCATCACTTTTGAAGCTTGAAAACGTAGCTGTGTGACAACAGCGGTGGCCATTACTGTGATAAGGGTTACTTTTTTGAATTACGAGCCATGCAGGCAAAAAATTAAGATAATTGATCAACCTTTGAGGCCCAGATAATACTTATTCTGGGACTATGGACAGGACTAACAAAAAGTCAGCACAGACAGTGCTGGCTGGCAAAATGGAAGATTGTAGCTTAAAAGAAATGAAGAAATGTACTGATTATTAGCATAAGGCTTGTCTTCATGCAAGCTAGCAAAAATTAAAAAAAAAAATCACACAAGGAAACATCATAGATCTTGAGTATCTAGCCTCTAGCAAGGGAAAAAAATAGCAAAACACAATACTTGTGTTAAAAAAACCCATATATTCCATCACCCGTAATTATCTTTAAAAGTAACAGCAAAACAGCTTAAGCAAAAGACCCTTCTCTTCTAACAGATATTCAAAAATTTACACATAAAACCTGTTGGTACCAAATCAATTAATGTACACCCAACCTTTATGGTTAGAAATTAACAACATAAACCACAAATAATTTCCATGCTTTGTACAACTAAACAAAAAATCAAAGTACTTGCGTTAGCATGGATCATAAATGGAAATACTTACTGCAACCCACCCCACCTCCTGAGAGATTTCATGACAGATGCATGACCTACACTATAGTTACCACTAACATGTGCATTGGTGTTGCTTTCCAAAAAAGGGTCATGAACTCTGAAACAGGTTTTCTCCTCAAACTCTATCACTCGACACCCTCTCCACCCACCTGCCACTCAATTTTTGGTTTCAACCAGCTCTCCTGCCACATACACACTCTCAGCAAATTAACTTTTATGACTGCAAGCTTTACCCAGCCTGTTGATCGCATGAAGAGTCCTGATGTATATTGACATGCGTAGTGAACTTACTCAGGATCATGAGATAGGCCGGTCATCCCAACATCCGCATAATGCAGTGTAAATTTATTCTTCTGACAGTAATGGTTGATCTTCTCCATACACTCACGTTCCATTTTGGCACAATCTCCAAAAAGTTCTGCAAAGCAATATTCAAAGATGTGTCTGTGCGTCCAGGCACAGTATAGAGACGGGCCCTAATCCTGCCACACAACTGCTGTGATATCAAATAGAAAACCGCTGCCGGTACCGTCAAGTTCACAGAAAACGAATTCTAACTTTGAATTCAAGTGGCTGATCTTCAACTGTTTTTGGAGGCTCATTGCTTGGTATAACAGATTCAGAAAGCAGAGCAGAGAATGTAGTGATTACAGAAGATCTTGGCAGGAAAAGGCTGAATCATTCACCAAATCCCGGGGGGGGGGGGGGGAGGAAAAATTTTACAGGGACANAAGGTGGGTGGGGGGGGGGGGGGGGGGGAAGTAACGTTTTTACAGGCAGAATTAGAATCGATTCCTTCAGAGGGGAACCAAGAGGCATTTCAGCGTCGGGCTGAGTGACACATACCGAACACGAACGCGGGCCCCGGCAGGCAGCCGCGAGCGTGGCGGGAGCCGGGCTGCGGGCAGACCGCCCCGCCGGGACCGGACGGACGCCCTGCCCGCCCCGCCGTTACCTCCGACCGAGCGACGACTGCCGCCGCGGGACCCTCAGGAGCTCCGGCGACCGGCGAGGCCCGGGAGCGGGACGAGCGGCTGGCAGGCACCGCCCCGGTTTCGTTTCCCCCGGCACCGCCCGCCCCGCCTGGAAGTGAAACCGAAAGGGCGTGAAGCGGCCCCGCCGCCGCGCTCCGCGGGACTCCGCGCCGGCCCCGGGGCACCGGAACGCCTCCCAGCAGGAGTCCCACCCGCGAGCAGCGCTTCCCCGCCGGAATTCCTCCCGGACCGGCTGGTAGCTCCCTGTCGCAGATGCTCCGCGGCAGGCAACCACACACTACCGCTCACCTGTGTGCACAGCCCATAGTGGCGCACCCAGCTTTTCCCAAATACATCCGAATTTTTTTATTATTATTATTTTTAGTAGCTCTTTTCCCTCTCTGAGTAGCCGGTCAACACTCATATCCCTTACAAAGCGTGACAAGAGTTAACTACAGCTCAGTGTTCATATCACCATCCCACTCTTCTGCCATACTGCAATGGTCTCGTCCTCAGCAGCTTCCCAAAGAAATGAATTGCAAACCATAGCCTGGCACATAGCAAAAAGCATCTCCTTTTATACATTTTGAATTTTCAGTTGCTATCCTTTTAGTTGGATATTATTTTATTGCATTGAATTGCTTTATTGCATCAACTTGGTTTATTGCATCCCATTTTACTGCAGCCTCTCCCTGCAAGTTTTTCCTCAGCCCTTAAACACCTTCTCTCCCCTTCCAATTCTGCATCTGTGGGAATTCTTTAATGAGGTGATCAGTAAGCACAAGGCATTCCAAATGAAGTTGTACCACTAATGTAAATTAAGACAAAAAATTTTTTTCAATATACTTTTTTACATGGGGCTTCATCACATTCCTCCTATTGATAAGAGCTGATTTTACAAAGGTGGTCTTCCACTTTTTACAGATCATCCCAAAGTGCACATACTGAATTTAGAAAAGCTAAGGAAAGAGAGAAAAACAAAAAAAAAAGGAGGGGGGGGAGAAAGTGTAACTTCAGTGTTTTTCCTTCTAGCCTGGATTGTCTGCATTTATTACAGCTGGATGTTGTTAGTGAAGCCACTCAGCCCACTCTGATCTCTCTAAACTTCTCAGAGTACTCTTTTGGTCTCAGCCAACAAATAACTTTCTCCAACACAAGAGCACTTTCTCTTCTTTCATTGTTTAACCCTTCTTTAAATATGTTATGGGTATCACTGAACATTAAGGCACTTCATACTAAGTCTCTCACTGGGATAAGGAAAAAAAGAAAAATCAGCCACCAAATTATTCTGGAGAAGGAGGGAAGAAAATAAAAGCAGGAAAAAAAAAAAAGAGACCTCCAAGATCAGTTTCCAGAGGCTACATCTAAAGTATGGAGCAGACGTATTTCACTACCTGCACTTGACGTCCACTCCTGATCACCCAGATACACAACCTACTGGACTGTGCTTTGACTCCCACCCCCTGCAAGATCTCTCTCCAGGAAAAAACAGAAAGCTACAGAGGAGAGAAGGAAAACGTCAGTAAGCTTTAGGTCTCATCCTCAGAATGAGGAAATGGCTCAGGCACCCGCCAGCACCCAGGGAACACACCTGCTCTCCCATAGCGCTGACACAACCAACAAGGAACCCATTCAGCTGCCAGTGGGGATGCAAAGGAAAACATCAGAGTCCAAAATGCTGAACTCCTAAGTCTAATCATCTTGTAGAAAAAAAAGGACAAACCATGGTAAAAGCCACATAATTCACTAATTATTATTTTTTATGTATGGATAAAAGAGGTTTTCTTTGAAAATATTCATGACATTATTCCTTGTTAAAATCCACCTACCGCAATTCCATAACTCTATGTATGGACCTCGTTTAAAGATACCAAAATGGCATTCTTACATTATCACTTCCAGAATGCGCAATACACCTCATGTTTCAACTTGGCTCCTAGTTGGGTTTCTGATCACCGTTCTTTTCCCGGCTCTGAGATTCTGTGAGGCATTTCAAGACTCTACGAAGCCTGCAGAAAGAACAAGAAGAAAGTGCTGCGCCCATCTGAAAGCAGAAGATGGCACACAGACCACGCATGCTGAAATGCTGGTAGAAAAAAGCTGTGATGAGGAGCCCTATTTGTTACCCACGAGGTTCATACAAATACAGCATGGCAAATGCTGTTAATGAAGTTAAACAACCTTGCAGTGACTTTTACAAGTATACACGAAAGTACATTTTTCAACTGCAGCCCTACTCTTGAAGTGAGCGTAAGTTTTCCACGCACAGCCAGCTGATGAGAAAAACGACAATAATAAAAGTAAGTTTAAAATATAATTATCACCCATGGTTTAACTGCTTCAATTCTGTATCTGAAAGCTTCTAGTAAAGATATATATCTTATAAAATCTTCTAAGACATTTATTTTCCATTTATGACCTCTTTGACCAACCGTCAAAGAAAGCCCAAAGATTACTTTTATGTAAACGTACCTTTTCGGAAAGGTACACATTTCATAGGATTCACTGGAATGCAAGGCTGTCTGAATCAGACACCTTCTTCTCAAGTGAAGAGAACCCTAGAAATTCATCTATTTTAAATCACTCTTCTGCGTAAACTCTGAAAAACAATAATTCAGTAGAGGCATGTGAAATCCGCACACCTAACACTTTTTTCCATTTTATCAAATCAAAGTAACACATTTTATTACAAGTCAACTAGAACAATTTTGTTGAAACTCCTCCTATTTCCTTAAGTACCGGATCCTCAGCCATGTCCGTTTCTTCTCAGGATCACTCCCTTTCCTTAAATGCCTACCTTCTGTAGTTTTACTTGCCATACACCAAGCTCTTTGGCACAATTTTTTTGGCCTTATGTGTGACCCGATGTCTTTTATCAGACAAGGAGATTGCTATCACAGGTGCAGTTTTCAGAACTGAAACTGGCCTGGTGCAAACTTCAGTTTCCCTGGTAAGATACCAAGTTTTCTCCACCTTTGTGAACCGTGTTTAATTATTAATGTCTAATCTATTTCTGTATTAACAGGAATCAAATCCACAAAACTTGTTTGCTGTCTGATAAAAAAAAAGGTACTGTGTTTATCGAAACGCATCAAAGACCAATAGGAGTGTTACTTCAGCAATCAAGCCTGCTGTTAAACTTCACAATCAGAGGGCTGGAAGCACCTCTGCCATGAGGACAGGCTGAGAGAGTTGGGGTTGTTCAGCCTGGAGAAGAGAAGGCTCCAGGGAGACCTCATAGCAGCCTTCCACTATCTGAAGGGGGCCTACAGGAAAACTGGAGAGGGACTTTTTACAAGGGACAAGGGGTAATGGCTTCCAACTGGAAGAGGGTAGATTGAGATTAGATATTAGGAAAAAACTTTTCACTCCGAGGGTGGTAGGCACTGCAACAGGTTGCCCAGAGAAGCTGTAGATGCCCCATCCCTGGAAGTGTTCAAGGCCGATTTGGATGGGGCTTTGAGCAACCTGGTCTAGTGGGAAGTGTCCCGGCCCATGGCAGGAGGGTCAGAACTAGGTGATCTTTACAGTCACAACCCAAACCATTGGGAAAATGATCTATTCTGAGACCGCAGTTGGTGCACATAACTGTAAGACCTGTTCTGCCGTGCTTTTCGGGCCTTCATCCAAGTGCCTTTCTGATTCATTTGCACTACATTGGCACATGCTCACACTGGCATTTCAAAATATTAAGCTCCCCAGACACCTACGCGTTTCTAGCGGAGTCGCTGGCTTTGACTTGATCACCAACAAATCATCCCGGTGCTGCGGGAAGGACCGCAGCTCGCTTCGCCCCCAGGCGACTGCCTGCAGGACACGCTCCAGAAGCAACCGCGGAACCGGGAAAGGTGCTGTGCCTGCACGCCCGGATGGAACCGCACCTCTTGCGCCTGTGTCCTCCTCCTCCTCCTCACCCTCCTCCTCCTTCTCCATGCAGGTCCCTTTTCACCATCGCCTGTTCAAGGAGCGCGCCAGAGTACAAACCCAGGGGGCTGGGCATCACCGGGCGCCAGGCAGCGACACGGTGCGACGCGGGAGAACTCCCCGCCGCCGTCCCCTCGGGGCAGGGACAGGCTTCAGCGGGCAGGCGCGCGGGAAAGCCGGGGGGGCCGCCCCGCCGCCGCCGTTCCCAGCTGGAAACGCCGCGGTGGGAAATCCCCTTCACGGGGAAGTTGTCCCTCCCCTGGCAGCGGCATCGCCACAAGTATTTTCCAAAGCAGACGCCGGCTCTCGGATACCTCACCCGGAACAGCACAGAAAGGAGCCGAGCCCCCGCCCCGCGGCCGGCGCGGCAGGAGGCCCCGGGCACGGCAGCTCCCCCCGCCGCCCTTCTTCTGCCTCTGCTTCTTCTTCTGCTGCTCCTCCTCCCCCAGCCCGACCTGACCCAGCACAACACCCCCCTCGGGGACCGGGGCAGGGTCCCCGCGCAGCCCCGCTCCAGCACCCTGCGTGGTTTCCGCCCTCCTCTCCCGGCGGAGGCCAGCGCGCACCGGGCACCCCGTTTTACGGCNGCCTTCATCCAAGTGCCTTTCTGATTCATTTGCACTACATTGGCACATGCTCACACTGGCATTTCAAAATATTAAGCTCCCCAGACACCTACGCGTTTCTAGCGGAGTCGCTGGCTTTGACTTGATCACCAACAAATCATCCCGGTGCTGCGGGAAGGACCGCAGCTCGCTTCGCCCCCAGGCGACTGCCTGCAGGACACGCTCCAGAAGCAACCGCGGAACCGGGAAAGGTGCTGTGCCTGCACGCCCGGATGGAACCGCACCTCTTGCGCCTGTGTCCTCCTCCTCCTCCTCACCCTCCTCCTCCTTCTCCATGCAGGTCCCTTTTCACCATCGCCTGTTCAAGGAGCGCGCCAGAGTACAAACCCAGGGGGCTGGGCATCACCGGGCGCCAGGCAGCGACACGGTGCGACGCGGGAGAACTCCCCGCCGCCGTCCCCTCGGGGCAGGGACAGGCTTCAGCGGGCAGGCGCGCGGGAAAGCCGGGGGGGCCGCCCCGCCGCCGCCGTTCCCAGCTGGAAACGCCGCGGTGGGAAATCCCCTTCACGGGGAAGTTGTCCCTCCCCTGGCAGCGGCATCGCCACAAGTATTTTCCAAAGCAGACGCCGGCTCTCGGATACCTCACCCGGAACAGCACAGAAAGGAGCCGAGCCCCCGCCCCGCGGCCGGCGCGGCAGGAGGCCCCGGGCACGGCAGCTCCCCCCGCCGCCCTTCTTCTGCCTCTGCTTCTTCTTCTGCTGCTCCTCCTCCCCCAGCCCGACCTGACCCAGCACAACACCCCCCTCGGGGACCGGGGCAGGGTCCCCGCGCAGCCCCGCTCCAGCACCCTGCGTGGTTTCCGCCCTCCTCTCCCGGCGGAGGCCAGCGCGCACCGGGCACCCCGTTTTACGGCCGCGGGACGCGGCCTCCGCCTCCCCCCGCCCGCCGCCGGGTACCTCACGGCCGTGACGCAGCGCCCCGCCGCGG